>CM022948.1:70233978-70353603 GCA_012931725.1 Litsea cubeba
CCGCGTCGCGTTCTTATCGCTCCTTCCCACCACGGTCAGGAGCCTCTGCACGTTCTGCAAATGGAAACAGAGGGTCAGGTTCGACCAAGACACTTGAAGAATGAAGAAAAGCGTTGCAAAGACTTACCCGAAGACTATCCTGGATCGCCGAGACCATCAGGCTCTCATCCTCGAACCTCTCGTGCGTCTCCATGTCTCTTGGCAGAGCACAGGCCTTGGCGAGAGCCCCGATCACCTCGGCATTTCCCAGCAGTCGGTCTTCAACGTTCAGGGGTCTGCCGGGTTGAGTTTCCATTTCTCGGCTTCCACGGTGCTGGGGCAGTTCGGGGTCCGGAGGCCGATCCGGACCCTTGCCCCGCCGAGACGAGAGGCTCGCGCGTTGGCCCGACAGTCGACCTGCTGACTGGCGCACTCTTTTCGGCCGCGCACTCTTTTCTTTCGGCGCACTCTTCTCGCCCCCCCCTTTTCGGCGGAACTTTAGCTCCAGGGGCGTGAGCGGGATCAGCCTTCGAACTCTTCTCCCCCCGCCTTGGACTTCTTCCTGGGCGGGGACCCCTCCTTCGAGCGGTCCGGCGAACGTCGCCGGGCTCCTCCGCTCGGAGCGGGGGCAAGGAGCAGAGGGAGCACCAGCGCCCACCGGACCCGAACCAGCACGAGTACCAGCAGGCGACGGGGCCCCAGAAGACGCTGACCTCTGCCTAAACTTAGCAGCCAGGTCCCTGACAGCGAGCTCCCTCGAGCTTCCCTCCATGTCCTCTCCTCGATCAGAGAGATAAGCGTCCACTATCTGCGTCAAGTCCGGCAGCTCCGGATCAGAAGTAGACGCCTCAGCTCCAGACGCAGTTCGGTCGGCAACAGGATCGGTTAAGGGGACCCCGCTAAACACCGCAACTGATACGGTCGGACGGTCAGGGTGTGTCTCGTCCACCTCAGGCACTCCAGTCCTGTGGTAGTGGCCGCGATACCTCGGCGTGTACCCAAGCAGCTTCCAAGCTGACCTGGTTTCGTGCCCCTTGTACCGTTCGACCTTGTTGATGTCGTCGGTATTCCTCCTCCAACCTTCGCTAACAGCTCGGCGTCGCCTTGCACCCGCCTCTGCTCAACAGGCAAAAAAGAGTATCAGTTCGGCATCAATGAGGTAAGCAAAACAGTAAAGGAGAAAAAGCAGTGATGATTACTTGGGACTTCCCCAGGGCGACGTGGGACCGACAGCCTCCTGCTTTCACCTAGGCCGAACTCCCAGTCCCCCGAGACACAGAAGAAATCTTCCTCAGCATTCTTACTTGAGTCCTCCAAGGCTAGGACGAAGCCCCTTCGCTGCGGCTTCACACGGAGATAATATCTTCCCTCCCCAGCCTTGCAGATATCATATGTATCCTCGATGTCGTGAGGGCCTAGGTTGGTCCCCAAGATCTCGTTCAGCTTCGCTGTGCCCATGATGACCTTGTAGCCATTGGGCATCAGCTGGCCGGGGCGAGGGACCAAAGGCTAAGGCAGGCCCTAAGCAGGGGGTGCAGTGGAAACCTGACCCACACCCTCGATCACAGAGATCAGAGGGAATGGCATCCAGCCGCCGTAGCAGCGATACAGGGCAGCGTCGGCAAGGTCCGCCGGTTTTAGGAGGACCCCCTCCGGAATGTTGAAGGCAGCCCTAAACTCGGCTAAGCCCTCATCGGAATCTACTCTGAATCTAGGGGTGCCCATGTCTAGAAGGGGTGACGACGAAGAAAAACCCTAGAAATCGAAAAACCCCAAGAAGAACCAGACGGAAGAACAAAGCGACTTACAGGGACGAAGAGGCAGATCAAGAGCAGATCCGGGCGCGTTCTACGGTCGTCCTCCTCGAACAGATCTCAGGAACCAGAGCAGAAATCGAAAGTAAAGGCGAAGGCGAAAGAAATCGGGAGCGAGAAAAAGAAGGGGACGACCCTATTTGTAGAAGGGGAACCCTCATTTGGGTACCGCCTCCGAATTCGAAGAGACACTTCAAAGCCCGTGCCCGTCAATCAATGAGACAACGCAATCGGCGCAGAAGCTACGCGTGTAGCCGTCAGCTCAGTTCCCAAGACGAACATGGCAGAGCATTTATTGCTTTAAAGAGTTGAAGCGACACCAGGCAATGATCACCATATCCCCAGACGGATTCTTCTAGCTTTCAACCCCTAAAGGCTAGCACACTTCAGAGGTCAAAAGCTAGGGGGCAATTGTGTGGGGAGATTTCCAGAACCACAAGATTAAGTTAATCACAGCCATCAGATGAGGCTAAGCACTCTCACGTGCCATCCTCGTGCCATCCACGTGGCACCAAGCTCACCCCGGCTACCAGGACAGGAGGTCCGGCCAAAGTCAGGCAGCTCCGGGCCCTTAGCGCCGAACTGGCCCACCTCGGGCGTCATCTCGGCAAGGAGCTCCACTCGGCTGGGCCACCCCGGGCGCCATCCCGGCAGAAAACTCCACCTCGGCTGAAGAAGCCGGGACAGAAGCCGAAGCAAGAGAGAACCTTCACTTGCGCCCCTCATCCCCCACGTCATCAGGCACGTGGAGAGATAGGGGCACGAGCTAGTGAGACAGACGCGACATCCAGCCGCCCACAATCTTCGCCAGATCCCTGACAGAACAGCATCCAGCGGCTGAGGCCACATCAGGGCAGGGCCCGAGGGCAGATCCGCTGGTACCCCTACCGCCAAAGGCGCCCAACAGGATCTGGCCCAACAAGATGTGCATTAAATGCGATGTGGGCTGACCCGACGGGCATTTAATGCAGAGTGGGCTGGATTGGACTACAATTAATGCAATGTGGGCTGATCGTGACTTCCCAGTCGAATCACGGGACCCACACCACAATATCTCCCAAAGATACGTTCCTCACTCTATAAATAGAGGCTCAACCCACCATCTAAGGTACGCCATTTTTCATACCCAGAGCCGTTACTCTGTCTCTCTTCTCCCTCTCCTTCCATTGTTCCAGTTCCCACACTGACTTTGGCATCGGAGAGCCTTGTGCTGCCCAGGCCAGGGTCCTCTGACCGTTTGCTATTCCCTTTCAGGCTTCCGGACGACATCCAGTCATTCCCAGTCACCATCATCTTCTCGGATAAGTCCTATAAGGCTCCCTCCTTATTGTGGGTCATTATTTTCTGCACCTACAGAGATAGAATCTACTTCAGGATTATGGGCCAAGTTAGAAAGCATCTACATGGTACAAACAAGTTGTTTTTGAAGAAACATTTGTACTCTTTGAAAATGGCGGAAGGATCACGGTTATCGGAGCACCTAAATGAATTGAATAAGAATGTTTCACAGTTGTCAAGCCTTGAAGTCAAGATCGAATAAGAACACAAGGCGTTGATATTCTTGCCTTCATTGTCCCCATCGTACGAGCATTTGGTTACAACTTTGATGTATGGGAAGGAGACACTTGAGATGAATGAAGTAAGTGCTGCTCTTACATCGAGCGGAATGATGAAGACCAATAGTGAGAAATCTCAAGAAGACGGTCTTATTAATGTTGCATCGGGTTCTAATCAAAGAAGGGGAAGATCCAAGTCACGGAGATCGGGAGATCGAGGGCGCTCCAAGTTGAAAGGAAATGGCAAGATCATCACTTGGTATTACTATGATAAAGGAGGCCATTTCAATAGAGATTGTCCAAAGAGAAAGAAAGGCTCGGGGAAGAGAAGAATCAGAATCGAAGCACGCAAGTGTGGCAAAAAGTTCCGCTACACAACTCCAACAGCAGGCACGACACCGCTTGATTCATGGCACATGCATGGGCGCACAACGCATCATGGCACGGCCCAGACTGTGCAAGCAGTCATATTACCACTCCAATGTAGTCTCTTACTTTTTATTTTTCTATTATCTCAAAGGTAATCATGTTGAGAAATTTTAATAGAAAAGATTCAAATGGTTATTTTCTCAGTCGAGTTGGTCGAGTTTGACTAAACAATTTAAATCTGTGTGTCATACTCTTCTTTATTTATATCTTTTAAAATTTTCAACATAAGACCCTAAAAGTGACAGCACTACACATTTGAAGTGTGGCACGAATGGCACAACTAAGGCCCAAGCATGACAATACCATCCTAGCGGGTCGTGCCGGGCCGAGTTGTGCCATTAAGTGTGCCCCATGACACAACATGATTGATGAGATGTGTCGTGCTAGTATGGCCCGTAGCACGGCCGTGCCCAGGTTGAAGAGTGTGGTGCAAGCATTGCACGGCACGTTTGACACCTCTTGCTCAAATATGGCCGTTAATTTCACAAAAATAATATACAAGAAGATAAGGTGACTCCCTGGTGGACCTGGTCATTGGGCTCGTTTTGGATCATGGTGCATACCAATGAAGCCTACATGACTGATGACGTTTTAATATCAATAGGACAACAGATCCGGCTAACCTGAATTGGGTACCTAAATTTCAATGTGTGCTTTTCATGTATTTTTAAAACTGTATTGCTGCCCACTATAATAAATCAGGAACCCAAGGTCTAAACTGCGGCCAAACCTGAAATCCATGAGGGTTTAAAATCCAGTCCAAAGCTCAATCTTGCTTTTTATTTTTGGGTCCTGCAACATTGGTTTGGCTTTAGGCCACTCCAAATTGTACTCTTGGAGGAAATTAGCAAATCACGCAATTTTATTAACGAGTTTCATCGGGTCATTGCTCTGAACCATGGATGGGTTGGGTTAGGTTTTAGCTCCCTCATCCCAATGAGTTGGTTTGCATTAGAGTACGTCTAGGCTATTCTTAGGCTGAGTCCAACTTAGGGTCAATACTTTTGATATGTTTTGGTGCAATTCTTCTTATATGTCTGGGGTGGCAACGATCACAGGAACTGCCACGCACAGAAACTCTTCAACAATGAGATGGGACAAAGATCGGTTGGAAAAAAATAGGCTGATGATCAGATCTTAGGGCATGGTTATCTGATGATTGGAAAGAAAATATATGAAAGCTTCTGCAAGTAGTGCCTCTACAGCGAATCGTACATTGGTGTAGGAGGCTTGGAATTGTTCCCTCCCATTTGAATTTTAAAACTTGATATATTTAATCTCATTTGAATTTCAAAAATTGATCCAAAAAAAGGAAATAAGATCCGTTAGACAACCTGATGCGTTTAAAAGGGCAAATTAGCCATTAAATATCATGTTAAGGAGCTTAAAATTAGGAATTAAATGCTTGACATAACTTAGGGACCCCCACCTGCAATAAGTCTAGGCACATGGACAAGATGCTTTAACAAAAAATCATGTGGATTAGAGGCCTTAAAGGGCAATATTTAGGAACCTTTGACTAATTTACCCAATTTTTTTTAACTTACCTGATTTTAGTTCTCCAATCAAACCCATGGACATGAAATTGGGGCATGAGAATGATTTTAAATATCGGATAATACCTACCATATCAGTCAAATTTATCAGCTTTACAAGGAACTGCTAGATAACATTGGAATGATACCTGATTGACAAATACATCACTGGTAAACCAATGCAACACATGCTGATGAAAGCTTCTGTTTTTTCTATTCCTCCAAGTAAGCGATATTTTTTTACCTTTTTTTCCAATTGAAAATGAAAGCCCATGGATATATCCTATGCACAAACACCTACCGACTGCATTGACGTTACATATTAATTTTTTTGCCTGGCCAATATGGGTTCTGTGGTGCTTGAGGGGTAGACATATGTCATGCATGGGAAATCTGATACTATCGGCTTATATCCATATTAAAATTAATCCCTTAGTGAAGAAGCTGATCGATGGAAAGGTTCTGTCCTCAAGCTCGTGGACTATTCTTTGTTGGATGATGCCGGTCTAATTGATGGAAGTAATTTATGATACTAGTAGCTTATTTTTAAAACCATTGGATTATTAGCTTCAAGAGACAAAACATATAAACTATTGGATTCTCCAGTGCCAACCCAATAAAATCCAGCAGCCGGTCCACCTATATATATATAATTCTTTCTGCTCCAAATTATTAATTATCCCCTTCATGTGTTGGCTGGGTATAGGGCTTTGGAGCAGCGACCTGACCCAGCCAATGATGGATCGCCACATCATTTTGGAACTTAATCGAAACACCCTTCACCTCTCTCTCTCGACATTTCTTCGGAGTCCAAATTATTTTTCTCATCAAGGTCTTGCCCTCACCTTTGATCTCTGAAACTTCATCTCTCTCGCCGGCCTTTTCTTCTTCATCTCTCTCGCCGGCCTTTTCTTTTTCAAAAAAAAAAAAAAAAAAAAAAAAAACCAACTGTACATATCTTATAATGTGTTAAGATTGAAAATGGCCTAGAAAGGTGAAGGTTCTTGCAGGCAACCAGAGTGGATCACTAGTTCTAATTTAATCAATCAATGCAGTGGAAATAAATAATCAACAATAGAACTAGCTATCTACCAATCACATACCACAAAAAGGCATACGGACTCAAAGAGGGAAACCAAGTCTCAAAAGGAAATAACTTCGTGTAGAAACTGGAGACTATCCCAAAATTCTACGCCTGTCCGATCGATTGGACTGTGCATTCGATCGATCGGACAACCCATATAACTGGGGCATGATCACCGATCGATTGGGCCTGGGGGATTTCGCCCGGTCTTCTCTTTTCTTCTATTCTTTGCTTCAGGTCTTCCGGCGACAAAACCATAGTCCATTCTAAAATAAATTAAAAAAAACAACTCAATGAACCCAAAGTTTTGTCCAACCCATGAATTTAACCTACACAAAAATACTAACACAGGGCTTGTGCTTCCTGTTGGTGAAATTGGTGACTTGTACACGAGGATGCTCTTGCGCAAATGAAACAAAAGTGAGAGCCCAAGGTGTGGAACCCACTGATGGGAAAGGAAATCAATGTAGGCCATTGTGTGGGGAAATTTCCAGAGCTACAGGATTAAGCTAATCACAGCCATCAGACGGGTCTAAGCATTCTCACGTGCCATCCGCGTGCCATCTACGTGGCACCGATCTCATCCCGGCTACCAGGGCGGAGGCCTTGGCCGACATCAAACATCTCCAGGCCACAAGCGCCGAACTGGACCACCTCGGGCATCATCTCGGCAAAGAGTCCATCTCGGCAAGGCCACCCCGGATGCCATCTCAGCAAAGAACCCTACCTCGGCTAAAGCTACCTCGGCTGAAGAAGCCAGGACAGTAGCCGAAGCAAGAAAGAACCTTCGCTTGGGCCCCTCATCCCCCACGTCATCAGACACGTGGAGGGATAGGGTCACGAGCTAGTGGGACAGACGCGACATCCAGCCGCCCACTATCTTCACCAGATCGCCACATGGCAGCATCCAGCGGCTGAGGCCACATCAGGGCAAGGCCCGAGGGCAGATCCGCTGGTACTCCTACCGCCAAAGGCGCCCAACACAATCTGGCCCAACAAGACACGCATTTAATGCAATGTGGGCTGACCCGACTAGCATTAAATGCTGAGTGGGCCGGATTAGACTGCATTTATTACTTTGTGGGCTGATCATGACTTCCCAGTCAGATCATAGGACCCACACCAAGATATTCTCTGAGAGATACGATCCAAACCTCTATAAATAGACCTTCAAACACCATGCAAGGTACACACAATCCTATTCACAGAGCCCTTACTCTGTCTCTCTTCTTCCTCTCCTTCCACTGTTCCAGTTCCCATACTGACTTTGGCATCGGAGAGCCTTGCGCCGCCCAGGCCAGGGTCCTCTGACTGTTTGCTACTCTCTTTCAGGCTTCCGGACGGCATCCAAACATCCCAGACACCATCATCTTCTCGGATAAGTCCTGTAAGGCACCCTCTTATTGTGGGTCATAATTTTCTGCACCTACAATTGGCGCCGTCTGTGGGGAAGCAATATCCCAGCCTTCCCAACCTTCTCCAAATCTTCCCAAACAATCTTTCTTAACCTCATCTTCTCAGAAGCCATGCCTCCGAAAGCTAAGAAGGGCGTAGGATCCTCAAGAGCAGCGCTCGAGCTGCCACCACCGCCAACGGACGTCCCTCCCCAAGGACGCTCCCGTACGGTGCATGGCGCAACTGCAGGCGAGGGCCGCATAGGCTCTCAGCTCTTTATCGAGTTCCCACTCCAAGAGGGACTCGAGGCCTCGATCTCACCAGAAGAAGTCGCGCCACCCGGACGCAAAGATCGTCAGCATGAGCGTCCCCGGAAGGACAAAGCCGTGGCCGTAGGAGAAACGCGCCACGCTCAACCCCCAGGAGAGGTTCCTGAAGCTGCCCTCCTCCAGAAGCAACTCCAGAAGCAAGAACGGATGATCCGCGAGCTCCAGCAGCAGCTGAAGGCAGTGCAAACTGCCTCCTTGAGAGAGGTCTCTGAGCCTCAAGGGAAAAAGAAGGACGCTCCCAGCAGGGCAGCCCAGCCTCCTCGTGAGGACCTCAGACCTCATCTGGACCAGAAACGGAGCCAGATCCATGACGAAGGCTCGAGCAACAGCCGAAGTCACTACAGCCGCGACGGCCGAACCCATAGCCGTCGTAGCCCGAGCCATCCCAAGCGGAAGACCCGAGCTCAAACTCCAGAGAAGGACGACGAGCAAGAGCGATTTGACAAACGCGTCAGATTGGCTCTCCAGCACAACTTGGAGATGCGGGACCAGAAGCAGCTCTGTGGTCACACTGATCTCGGGGGCTCTCCCTTCACAAAAGAGGTCGAGCGCACCCCCTTGCCCAAGAAGTTCTCCGTCCCGCGGTTCGTCCCCTATGACGGACTGTCCGACCCATCTGCACACGTCCGACTTTTCTCCCAGAAGATGTCCATCTGGGGAAACGAGGGTCACCTAAACTGCAAGATCTTCTCCTCCAGTTTGGGTGACCTCCCCCTGAAGTGGTTCTGCTCCCTCCCGGAGCAGTCGGTTTCCAGTTGGAAGGAGCTCCAGCTCTCCTTCCTGAAGAAGTTCCAGGCGTACACCGTCGTCCCCAAGAAGGAAGGGGACCTCATCGCCCTAAGAATGAAGCAGGGCGAAACTCTCTCCAAGTTCACCCACCGATTCTGGGCGATCTACAGCCAGATCGAGGGCGCAAGAGAGGCGATAGCCATCTACGCCTTCCAGCATGCCCTGATCCCCGGCAGCGACTTGCGGAAGGACTTGGCCGGGGACACCCCAGAATCCATGTCAGAGTTGATGTCCCGGGTGAAGCGCTTTATCGCCCGGGAGGAAGACGAGATCCGAGCTAAGGATCAGGACGGGCATCCAGAGCCCGAACAGAAGAATAGCCAGCCTCGGCAAAGAGGCGGGAGGCCCTCCCAGAAGCAGGAGTCCAAGCGGGACTGGGCCTCCAGCTCGGCGAAGCCTTCGTCGTCCAGGTCTGGGGACAATTGGAAGCCCAGACCTCCCTCCAGCGCCAGTCAGAGCGCCAATGTCATCTTCAAGGAGCCGATCTACCGCATCCTGGCCAAGATAAAATCGAAGCCGTTCTTCAAGTATCCTCCGCCCATGAAGTATGAACCCACCGAAGGCTCCCGGAGCAAGCTCCACTGCGCCTTCCATAAGGGCAACGGGCACAGGACTGAAGAATGCAGGACTTTGCAGTGGTATCTGGAGAAGCTGGCCAAAGAGGGCCACATCCCAGAGTTCATCAAGGAGGGTGATGCCGGCGGCAGCGAGGGCCGGGTTCACCAGAGCACGGCCCCGGCTCCAGACAGCGAGGACTCAGAGAAGATCATCAACGTGATCCATCTGGCGTCCTCGGCTCCCGCTTCCTCGTCCCGGGGAAGCTCTCAAACCCGTGCCGAAGCCAGGCGGGCTTCGCACGAGAAAGAAGTAATGAAAGCCGACCTCGCCCCGGCGTCCAAGAAAGCCCGCCGCGATAGACCAGCCATCTTGTTCTCGGATCGAGATCTAGAGGGAGTCCAGGTCCCTCACAACGACCCCCTGCTCCTCACCATGAAGCTGAGAGACTTCACCGTAAAGAGGATCCTCGTCGACTCCGGCAGCTCCTCCGAGGTCCTCTACTACGACTGCTTCAAACGGATGAAACTCTCCGAAGCAGACCTCACGGAGGTTCGTGCACCTCTGCTAGGGTTGTCCGCCACACCAGTCTACGTTGGCGGAGCCTCCGTGTCGGCCGACTTTCTGGTTGTGGACGCCCCTTCTCCCTACAATGTCATTCTGGGCAGAACGTGGCTCCACAAGCTAGAGGCAGTTCCTTCTTCCTTCCACCAAAAGCTGAAGTTCGTCCATGAGAACGAGGAAGGCAAGATGGAAGTAGTCACAGTAAAGGGAGACCAGCAGCAGGCTAGGCAGTGCATGCTGGCCGCAGTCCCAGCCGTGAAGGAGCCAGAGCGCGTCAACCTGGCCGAGTTCGAGAAAGGCCTCGATGAGATCGGTCGGGACCCTGAGAAGAAGAGCATCGAGGACCTGGCCGAGGTCAGGCTAGATCCGACAGACCCAGACCGTTTCTTCCTGATCGGCACCCAGCTGTCGGACGAAGAAAGGGCCGAACTCTCTCGGTTCTTGATGCAGAATGTGGACGTCTTCGCTTGGAACCCAAGTGAGATGCCCGGGGTCGACCCTGAGGTCATGTGCCACAAGCTCAACGTCGACCCCGACCACAAGCCAGTAGTGCAGAGGGCCCGCAGAACCGGGCTGCAGCAGACAGATGCGGTCGTGGAAGAGGTCGACAACCTGCTAAAAGCAGGGGCCATCCGGGAAGTCCAGTACCCGGTATGGCTGGCCAACACGGTGGTCGTTAAGAAGAAAACTGAAAAGTGGAGGGTGTGCGTAGACTTCACCGACCTGAACAGGGCCTGCCCTAAGGACAGTTTCCCCCTCCCGAAGATTGACCAACTGATTGACGCCACCGCTGGTCACGACCGAATGAGCTTCCTTGACGCCTACCGAGGCTATCATCAGATCCCGCTTTACGAGCCCGACGAGGAGAAAACATCATTCATCACCCCCCGCGGCACTTACTGCTATAAAGTAATGCCATTCGGGCTGAAGAACGTGGGGGCGACCTATCAGCGCCTCATCACAAAGATGTTCCAGGCCCAGCTCGGCCGAACGGTAGAGGTGTATCGACGACATGGTCGTCAAATCTGTGCGCTCCAGCGACCATCTGGCGGATCTCGGCCAAGTCTTCGGCATCCTTCGCGCCTACAAGCTCAAGTTAAACGCTGCCAAGTGCGCCTTCGGCGTAGCCTCTGGCAAGTTCCTCGGCAGCTTGGTGACGCGGAGGGGGATAGAGGCCAATCCAGAACAGATCACCGCCATCCAGGGCATCCAAAGTCCCTCTACCACAAAGGAAGTTCAGAGGCTTACAGGAATGGCCGCCGCACTCAATCGCTTCATCAGCCGCTCATCAGATAAGTGCAGGCCTTTTTTCCAGCTTCTGAGGAAAAATTTGAAGTTCCAATGGACCCCTGAGTGCGACCAGGCATTGGCCGCACTCAAAACTTATTTGATGTCACCCCCATTACTCTCCACCCCAACTCGGGGGGAGATCCTGTATTTATACCTTGCGGTCTCGGATCACGCAGTGAGCTCCGTCCTCATCAGGGAGGACGAGGGAGTTCAAAAGCCGATCTATTACACGAGCAAGACCCTGCTCGATGCCGAGACCAGGTACCTCCTGTTGGAGAAGCTTGCGTTGGCTCTCGTTACCGCCTCCCGCAAGCTCTCCCATTATTTTCAATCCCACACTATTGTGGTGATCACGGAGCACCCACTCCGTTCATTGTTCAAAAAAGCTGACTTTTCAGGGCGCATATCAAAGTGGGCAGTTGAACTAGGGCAGTATGACATTCAGTACCGTCCCCAAACTGCGATCAAAGCCCAGATCCTGGCAGACTTCATTGTCGAATTCGCCTCCCCCAACCCGGCTCCGACCCAGCTCGGCACGGCACTGGGGGGCACAGGGCAAGAGCCAGTAGAAACAGAAGTCCAGCAGTCTCCCACCTCGGCATGGAAGATCTTTGTCGACGGGTCGTCCACCTCCAAGAGAGCTGGCCTCGGCATAGTTCTCCAATCGCCAGAGGGACTGGTCATAGAGCAAGCCTTCACCTTGGACTTCAAAGCGACGAACAATGAGGCAGAGTACGAAGCAATGATTGCAGGGTTGAACAGCGCCCGAATCCTCGGAGCCCAGCATCTGGAGATCTTCAGCGACTCTCAACTGGTAACTAGCCAGCTCGCTGGGGACTACCAGGCTAGGGACGACAGGATGGCGGCCTACTTGGCCCTTGCGAAAAAGCTACTCTCCCAATTCCAGAAAGCCGAGGTCAGGCAAATCTCCCGAGATACCAACACGCACGCAGATGCGCTTGCAAACCTGGCCTCCGCTGTTGAAGCAGGAAAGAAGAGGACCATCGAGGTCGGGTCAGTATCAAGGTCAAGTCTAGAACTACATTCATCTCGGCTTGTCCTCTGTGCTGACCTCGGCCCCAGCTGGATGGATCCAATCGTCGCCTACTTGAAGGATGACCAGCTCCCCGAAGACAAGACAGAAGCCCACAAGATCAGGCTCAAGGCAGCACGGTTTTGGCTCTCTCCAGAAGGCAAACTCTACAGGAAGTCTTTCACAGGTCCATACCTCCAATGCGTCCACCCGACCAAGGTGGACGACTTCCTGTACGAGATTCACGAAGGAATCTGCGGCAGCCATATAGGAGGCCGGTCGTTGGCCTACAGAGCAATCAGCCAGGGTTACTGGTGGCCCTACATGCAGAAGGACGCCCAGGTCTACGCCAGAAAATGTGAGAAATGCCAGAAGTTCTCCCACTCCCTCCATCAGCCAGCGCAGGATCTGAGTCCCCTCTCCAGTCCATGGCCCTTCGCTCAATGGGGCCTGGACATCGTGGGGCCTCTTCACCGAGCTCCAGGGAACAAAAGATGGCTGATAGTGGCTACGGACTACTTCACCAAGTGGATAGAGGCTGAACCGTTGTCTTCCATCACGGACAGGGACTCCAGGAACTTCGTTTGGAAAAACATCCTTACGAGGTTCGGCATCCCCCGGACCCTGATCTCGGATAACGGGACTCAGTTCGATTCCAAATCCTTCAGAGACTTCTGCCAAGAGCACGGCATCAGGAACCATTACTCCACCCCGGCATATCCACAGAGTAATGGCCAGGCAGAAATCTCCAACAAAGTGATCCTGGACGGCCTGAAGAAGCGACTGGACAAGGCAAAGGGCAGATGGACAGAAGAGCTTCCGAGCGTGCTGTGGGCGTACAGAACAACTCCAAGGAGGTCCACCTCGGCGACACCATTCTCTCTGGCCTACGGGATGGAGGCGGTCATTCCCTTGGAAATCGGCCTTCCTACCCTGAGGACAGAGCTGGTCGACCAAGGCCGGAATGAGACGAACCTGGCGATGGAGCTGGAGCTGGCGGACGAACGACGAGAAGCGGCAGCCCTGAGACTAACCGACTACCAGCAACGGTTAGCCAGGGCGTACAATCAAAATGTCAAGGAAAGAAGGTTCACCACGGGAGAGCTCGTTTTAAAGAAGACCCTGCCAGCTGACAGAGAACCAAATGAGGGGAAGCTTGCCCCGAACTGGCACGGCCCGTTCAGAGTAGTTTCACTGGCAGGGAAGTCAGCCTACAAGCTCGAAGACTTGGAAGGCAAGCCGCTGCCGAGACCGTGGAATGCATCCCACTTGAAGAAATTCTATTTCTAAAGATGTAATGAACTTCAGAATCAATAAAGCAGCTTTTGCCTTGTCGTCAATCTGTCTCTCTGTGGTCGACTCCGGCAACTCAGGCTCCACGCCTTGGAAACGGCTTCGAGTTCATACACTCAGCCTTTCCTAAAATTCCGTGTCTTGGACACACAGGCTCCACGCCTTGGAAACGGCTTCGAGTTCCTACACTCAGCCTTTCCTAAAATCCCGTGTCTTGGACACACAGGCTCCACGCCTTGGAAACGGCTTCGAGTTCCTACACTCAGCCTTTCCTAAAATTCCGTGTCTTGGACACACAGGCTCCACGCCTTGGAAACGGCTTCGAGTTCCTACACTCAGCCTTTCCTAAAATCCCGTGTCTTGGACACACAGGCTCCACGCCTTGGAAACGGCTTCGAGTTCCTACACTCAGCCTTTCCTAAAATTCCTTGTCTTGGACACACAGGCTCCACGCCTTGGAAACGGCCTCGAGTTCCTACACTCAGCCTTTCCTAAAATCCCGTGTCTTGGACACACTCAGGCTCTACGCCTTGGAAAAGGCCTGCAGTTTCTACACTCAGCCTTTCCTAAAGTCTGGGTTCATAAACCCCTCGAGGCAGTCCGGCCAAGGACAGTTTCCTGAAGTCCGGGTTCATACACCCATCAGAAGGCCATTGCCGAACTCACTTTCGCCGAGCCGAGGCCAACGGAATGGGTCCATCTCGGCACAATGCAGCTCGTCTCGGCCAAAGCCAGCCCTTTCGGCCGAGGTCAGTTCCAGCATTCAAACACAAATCCAAGCATTCCGGAACAGCGCAAAGTAATGAGAAAAAGAACTCAGAAGCACTGTACACAGCTTGGGTAATCAGAAAATTCCTTTTCATTCATTGCAAACTGCTTCGTTACAAGAAATACATAACAGAAAGCAAAGTACAGAAAGGAGGACCACAGTCCTCTAAAAACAGAAAATAGATAAAGGCCAGGAGACTCTGATCTCCAACGACTCTTCAGGCAAAAGGCTCGAGGACGCCGGATCGCCGCCTGGAGGTTCTGAGCGATCCTGAACCTCGCTGGGCCCTGCAACACCCTCGGTGGCCAGAGGGACCAGCCAAGCTTGAAGAAACCTCCCGGACCAGCAGAGCCTCAACCCGCCTGCCGTACGACGGGCGCACAGGGTCGTGTTGGACGAGAATGCGCCACCGTCCCCCTGCAGCGCATCCTCACTCTGTCTGGCCAAGGGCCAATGGCCATGGACCCGCGTTCAGAGAGCGCGCGGCCCACGGGGAGTTCCTTCAGAGAGCGCGCAGGCCACGACAGCCTTCCCCCCTCGGGGGCAGCCGTCCAACGGCGCAGGGTTCTCCCCCGGATCAAGTAATCTCAGGCACCTCCCAGACATGGATCCTACAACTATGTTCCTTCTTTCTCCCATGGCGAGCCTGCTCCCCCTATTTATAGGATGGAAGAAGGCTCAGTCTCCAAAAGGAGTTATGGGGCGAAGTCTCCCACGCGTTGTTGGGAAGGCGCGACTGTCGACCAGTGATCCCTATGGCGCCACGTGGAGACATCCGTCAGACTCCCTCGACAGCCGCGCCACCATGTTTATTGCTTTTCAAGATCGCCCAAGATACGGAGGATCAGCGCGAATACCAATGAAGATCACCTAAGATACGGAGGATCGGCGCAAATATCAAAAAAGATCACCTAAGGGAGCTTTCTACCAAACTCAGGCAATCGAAGAACTCAAGCTTAAAAGAGAAAAGCACAGAGTATTTCAAGAAACCTTCAATTGTATTAAAGCCTCGCTCATTACAGTGTTCAGCAAATACAAATTGAAGAAAGTTACAGAGCATAAAGCAAAAAAGCAAAAATCCCGAGGTCCCGAGGTCCCGAGGTCATGACCGGTCAGTTGCACGGGCTGCGGCGTCAGAGGCTTCGCCGGATGGACGGGCAGAGGTCGGCACCGGAAGCGTGTACGGAGGAGGCTCCCGAAAGGAGGGGTGGCCCTCCGAGACCCCGACCTCTTTCAGGCCGGCAAGCCACCCTTTCGCCCAAGCCTTATCCCTCACAACAAGAACCCTTTCCTTGTAGTGGGCGGTGACCTGCACTTTGGCATCCTCGAATGCAGCATCGCACTCGGACTCGAGCTTAGCCTCGGCTTCATCCGCCCTCTTGGACTCGGATTCAAGCTTCGCCTCGGCCTCGTCCGCCCTCTTGGACTCGGCTTGAAGCAGGGCCGCGTAATCGTCTCCCATCTTCGAGATGGAGACCTCGAGCTCGGCCACCTTGGTCCGCTCCGCCTCGGCTTCTTCCCTTACCTGCTCGAGCTTCGCCGCGTACTCCTCTTCCACCCTGGCTAACTTCTGGCTAACGGCGTCAAGGGATTCCTGCAAGCCGTTCTTCTCCACGGACAGCTCGGCGACGTCCGCGCTGTAATTGCGGATCCTATCAGCAACGGCAATGGACTTCTGTGCCGCCTGTCAAAGGAAAGAAGACGTACGTGTTATATCCAAAGAGCGTCAGACGCTAAATTGCTAGTTTGACGAAGGGAAATGAAGATTTACCACGAAGTTGGACTGCAGCATCGACAGGATCAGCTTCTGGTCGCTGTACTTGTCCAGCCGCTCCATGTCCCGGGGAAGGGCGCAGGCTCGCCCTAAGGCCTCGAGGACCGGGAGTTCGATCTTGTGAAGAATGCAATCCTCCACCGTCATCGGCCTCCCCGGCCCAAGCATGAAGCTCGGCTCCCATAACGGCGGCCCCTGTGGCAACGAGGCAGCAGCCGAGCTAGGGCCCGCGTCTGTCCTCGGCATCTTCAGCGGCCGAGTTTCCTCCCGCTCAACCTCAGCCGGGGGCAGGCATTCCTCTCGATCAACAGAGCTAGGGGGCGCGGGAACCTCCGCCGCCTCTGCAGTTGAAACCACCCGAGCCCTCGGAGACGGATGCCTCGCAGAATTTACCGGCTCCTGGGGGGCTCGGACGTCCTCCGCTCCAAGTGCCAAAGCCTCGAGATCCTCGAAGGACAAACGCCTGTTGTTCCTCATCTCGGCGCCTGGCGAGGGAGATCGGGCAGGTTGACTCGATTCCCTTCCAGAGACCTGGGGAAGTCTCGATCCCGATGTGGAAGCTAGGGTGCCAGACGTTGCCCTAGCGTCAGACGACGCCCGCGGGGGCTCTGCGACCTCCGGAACGGCCTGCTCCTGACCAACCCCGGATCCGGCACCTTCACTCTGGATCGGCTCTACGGTGCCCCTCAGATACCCGCGGTACTTCGGCTTATACCCTAGCAGCGACCAAGCCGCCCTGCCGTCGTGACCGCTGTATCGCTTCACCAGACGGAGCCAGGCCTCGTTCCTCTTCCAGATGAATCTGGCAGCCCGCTTCCTCTCCTTCAAAGCTGCAGCAATCAGAAGCATAAGCGCGGCAGAATAAAAAGAATCTTATGAAAAAAGAAAAGAAATGAAAGGTGTTTACTTGGAATGGTACCGAAGTGGCGAGGGACCTGGTAGCCTCTATCGGTGTCGGCCTCCCCAAACTCCCAGTTCCCCGAGACGTATAAAAGATCGTCTCCAGCATACTTGCTCGAATCCTCCAAGTATCGGACGAAGCCGTCCCGGCCTGGCTTAGCCCGGAGATAATAAGACTCTCCGGACCTGCATATGTCATAGACGTCCTCAAGGTCGAAGACGCCGAAGTCGGTGCCCAGGACCTCATTCAGCTTGACCGTGCCCATCACGATCTTGAAGGCATTCGGCAGCAGTTGACAGGGGCAGAGACGCCACTGACTAAGGCACCTCCTGAGAAGTGGGTGAAGGGGGAATCGGACCCCACCTTCTATCACAGCCACCAGCGGAAAAGGCATCCAGCCTCCCGAAAAGTCACGAGGGTTGTACCCAAGGGTAGGGGTGTGCATCGGTCGGTCGGTTCGGTTATTGACATATTTTTAACCTAACCAAAAATTTTCGGTTAATTTCAACCATTTAACCAAACCAAAATTTTTTAGCGGATTAACCATCGGTTCGGTTAACCTAAAATATCGGTTTGGATTTCGGTCGGTTCGGTTAAATCCAATTATTTTGGGCCAAAGTCAAAGCCCAAAAGCTAAGTTCACAAAAGCCTTATATTTTCATTATTTTGGGTAAAAGCCCAAAGGCCACTCTATACACATGCAACCTGCAGCAACCATGCAACCATTAATTGTAAAGGATTTTAAAACATTAGTTCTATAATGGTGCAACCATTAGTTTTGCAATCTTGATAAATATAAATATATAATATATAATATATTGAAGGTGCTACATTACATGGTAACTTGGTAAGTTACTAAGTTAGTACTTGGTAACATGAATTAATACTTATTAATTGATGTATGTTATATATTTTGAATTTTTTATATAAGTATTAATAGATTTTCATATTATATACATGCACACATTTTATTATATATATTATATATTTATATAGGATGCTATAATTTCGGTTCGGTTCGGTTAATTTGGTTAATTTTTTCTGTTAACCAAACCGTTAACCGAAAACCGAAATATTCAAACATTTTTAACCGAACCGCCCGATCGGTTAAGAATAACCGGTAAATTCGGTTAACGGTCGGTCGGTCTGGTTCGGTTAATCGGTTTTAACCAAACTATGCACACCCCTACCCAAGGGGTTCAGCACCCCTGACTCGGACATCAGCAGGGATCCTAAAGGCTGACCTGAAGCCCACGATCGCTGCCTCGCCCTCTAACCAGTGGCTGTAAATCCCCATTCCTATCCCAATCTAAAAACAGAGGAACCCGCAGAAGAAGAAACAGGGCAGAAGGAACTTACGGAAGCAGAACGAAGATGATGAGCAGCAAAGAGACTCAACTTCAGCAGCGCACCACTCCTCAGATGAAGCTCCCTCACAGTAGTTTGCCCACCTCTGACGCTCACTTCTGATTCAGAATCGCAAACGAAGGATAAAATGAACCTCGACTGCCCTATATATAGCAGAGAAGCCCCCTTTCCAGAAGCCCTAATTGGGCGTGCCAAGGGGCGCCCCCTGGGATTTCGCGCGAATCATTTCAAAAATTGATTACGCCCCTGACGAAACGGCGCGCACATCATTTCAAAAATTGATTGCGTCCCTGACGAGACGGCGCGTACGACCTCGAGGAGACAAACAACCAGCCAGGAGATGACGCGTGGAGCCGTCGAATTGTCTTCAGCATTGAATAGGGGACGCCATTTATTATCTCGAACATCCAAAGCGACAGCAAGTCGGCCGAAAGAGGCTCTCCTCCAGATAGGCCCGGCACATAGCTCCCGACCTCACGGCACTGACGTTCTACGCGAGCTCAGAAGCTAGGGGGCAATTGTGTGGGGAAATTTCCAGAGCTACAGGATTAAGCTAATCACAGCCATCAGACGGGTCTAAGCATTCTCACGTGCCATCCGCGTGCCATCTACGTGGCACCGATCTCATCCCGGCTACCAGGGCGGAGGCCTTGGCCGACATCAAACATCTCCAGGCCACAAGCGCCGAACTGGACCACCTCGGGCATCATCTCGGCAAAGAGTCCATCTCGGCAAGGCCACCCCGGATGCCATCTCAGCAAAGAACCCTACCTCGGCTAAAGCTACCTCGGCTGAAGAAGCCAGGACAGTAGCCGAAGCAAGAAAGAACCTTCGCTTGGGCCCCTCATCCCCCACGTCATCAGACACGTGGAGGGATAGGGTCACGAGCTAGTGGGACAGACGCGACATCCAGCCGCCCACTATCTTCACCAGATCGCCACATGGCAGCATCCAGCGGCTGAGGCCACATCAGGGCAAGGCCCGAGGGCAGATCCGCTGGTACTCCTACCGCCAAAGGCGCCCAACACAATCTGGCCCAACAAGACACGCATTTAATGCAATGTGGGCTGACCCGACTAGCATTAAATGCTGAGTGGGCCGGATTAGACTGCATTTATTACTTTGTGGGCTGATCATGACTTCCCAGTCAGATCATAGGACCCACACCAAGATATTCTCTGAGAGATACGATCCAAACCTCTATAAATAGACCTTCAAACACCATGCAAGGTACGCACAATCCTATACACAGAGCCCTTACTCTGTCTCTCTTCTCCCTCTCCTTCCATTGTTCCAGTTCCCATACTGACTTTGGCATCGGAGAGCCTTGCGCCGCCCAGGCCAGGGTCCTCTGACTGTTTGCTACTCTCTTTCAGGCTTCCGGACGGCATCCAAACATCCCAGACACCATCATCTTCTCGGATAAGTCCTGTAAGGCACCCTCTTATTATGGGTCATAATTTTCTGCACCTACAGCCATGTTTGGCATGATGGTGTAGGATACTTCCAAGGGTTTGCACATGGGCTTGACCATTCAGATTGCCCAAGGTAGCACTTTGAGGAGGCATACATGGTGCATGCCTTTGGAAGCCCATTGCTGTAATACTCCTATGCATTTCCACCAGTTACAATGACATCTATGTACGCCCTGTTCGGCCAAATCTTAGCGATGATGCCTCTCCAGTCTGCCAAGCACTCATTGACAATGAATTAAGCAAGTTTTGTATCCAGCTTCTTGAGCGATGAGACGGGTTCTAGGACCATGAGGTCAGTGATCTTAGGATTGAGTGACCCAGTGGTGATGTCATATGTGAGATATTGCCGATGGATATGGAGAAATTGGATGTGCTTCTAAGGGCATGTTTGTGTAACACTTTTCTGCGGAAAACCCATTTTTCAGGCGTTGGTGCGGTATAATTCCATTGAAACGCTTTCCTGTCTCGTCAGCATTTTCCTTGATAATGGTGGAAATGGATTTCCTATGGGAGGTATGGGAAATGGATTTCCTCGGAAAACTTCTCCCTCTTTTCCTCACTCTTGTCCATTTCAACCCAAAACCCTACAACTGTTTCATTTTTTATTTCTTTAAAGAAATTATTATTTGATGTTGAATAAATATTATACATGTTATGTTATTTTTCTTCAAAAAACTATTTCACCAAATAAGAAAATTTGATTTTCTATAAGGAATCCACAGTCGCACCAATTCAACGAGGAAATTTCTTTTACGCCAAACATGAATTTAAATTCTACGGAAATCATTTTCTGATGTTTTCATTTCTATGGGATTTGCTGACGTAGCAATTTTCCTTTTCTGCTGAAAGGGTGTGTACACAAACGTGCCATAAGAAGACCAAAGGCAAAAGGGATACTGACCCAGAGAACCTCAATACGTTGGTAGAAGCCCCAGAGCATCTGGGTGTGCCTGCTGTGGAAATAGTCAATGCAAAGAATGGCCTCATTAGGGTCGTAAGGTCTGGTCTTGAAGTGGCGCTCACCGTAGGACTTCACGGTCAACCGTGGACCACATTCCAAGACTTTCAATTCTGGGACCCTTACCCCTCAACGCATGACCCTTAGCCTAATTAATTAATGAATATGATCAATTGGACCATTAGCAAGCGGATGTATACTTGACATCGATCCCTTGCGGGTTATCTGGCTATGCATGGATGCTACTAACTTCAGGAGCGCCAAATACCTACATCGAGCATCTTGAACTATGTAACCACTGCATTAGTCTGTATGGCCCTACATGTGGGGGGGGTGTGTGTGTGGGCATGGTCCCCATACATCTTAAAATCACCTCAAATCAATGCTTAGCCCCTTCATCATGTGTAACTAGCTGCATACAAAACAAGCTCAATTCATTGTCCGTGAGTGCTTGGCAGGGGCCATGGCCCTTCCATCATTTAGAATTCTTTTAACAAGGTTTTGACTCTTAGAAAAAGGAAGCAAAAAATATTGTTGATTTTTGGGAAAACTTAAAATAAAAAAAGGAAAAACAAGAAAAAGAAAACGAATGGAAAGGAAATGAAGGAAATGAGAATAAATATGTAAGGCTTAATAAAGATTGGAGAAGAGAAAGAGGAGATAGCACATCTTCTTGTTTGAGTGTTGAAAGAAGTTCTAGGTTGCAAACTTGTAGAGACTTTGAAGTATGAATAAAGAATAAGAATAATGAACCTACTGTCTCTTTTATAATTTTTTTACATTATATAGATGTACTAATTTCACTACATGTCATTTTGTACTTTTAGTCTTTGTGGCTCATAATGAAATCTAATCCGCTTAAAACCAATGTCTATTTGCGTTCTATTATCACAATAATTTTTAGCTCAATCGAAGTTTTATCCATCATGGATAAAGAAATACAGTCGTGTTTTTTTGTTTTGGTTATTATTATCCATGTCAGAAAAATACAATTGAGGAAATTTATTTTAAGGAGATAAAACCTAGTGAAACCATAGGTGTATTTATTATACCCAAAATATAGTCAAATATCTATTCTCTCATTGATAAACTGATATATCTTATATTGATTCTTCTAGTTCCATCAGTAACAACAAAACATGCATTCCCAGACATGAAGATGAGATTCTTACTGATTATTTAATTATATATTTTGAAAACAAATTGCCGAAAAATTTAGTACTGAAACAATAATCGATGATTTCAACTCAATGAAAGAATCTCGTGCATAGCTTCAATAACTTATTTATTGCATATTTCATGACCAAAATTTTCAATTTGGTTTAAAGTTCTTTTTCTTTGGCCCCTCTAAACAAAGTTCTTGGTTCCGCCCATGTCTATCTCTTCACTCTTTTATCATATAACCCAAGTAGCATAGTAGATCCGTACATTACATGACATGTGAGTGTATCTACTCCGTTCGTTAGTCTTATATTGTTCGGTTTGATATGTAATGGACACAAGATGAATTGTGGACTATGACAATGGTGGGGTAGAGTGTATCCATGTGGAGCTGTTCATGGTTAGTGGATGGATATCGAGGCCTACTCAGTTGTGGTTATCGATATGATTGAGTAGAGTGGTTTCTCTTTGTTGTTCTATTGTAAGGTTGGTCAGGGGCGGATCCAGGATTTCTAATCTGGGGGGCTGCACTTAAGTTATACTAAAAAAATAACAACAATGTTTCACCAAAAATTATAAAAAAATAGCAACAATGTTCACCAAAAACTATCTATGTACTATCATCATAATTCATTTTCTACAAGCATCATACCAAAAGAGTGATCATTTTTATTATACTACTCAAAATCAACAAAAAAATGTTTTCACAATAGATCTTGACAAGTATGACAAAAGACAAACAAAAGTTAAAACATGACACTAGTGAAATCTTGACTTGCGTGGCTTCTTATCAAATTCATCTATTACCAACTCTATGTCGACTTGGAAAGCACAAAATGCTGCATCTTTCTTCTCTACTAAAAAATTCACTAAAATCTGAGTCCCTCTCTCAAAAGATTTCCAGTTTTCATACAAAAGAAAAGGAATACCCATCTCTTTCTAATTGAATAAAATGCAAGAAACCTGTGGGGCATACTTATTACTGCAAATGAACAAACCCGTAAAATAAAAACACCCCAAATCCATTTCAGAAAACCATAAAAGAAAAAAAAAACAAAAAATCTGAAAATGAAAAAACCCATGTAATAAAAACACCCTAAATTCATACATGAGATCCGGACTTTGAGAGAGAGTCGCCGGAGAGAGTCGCCGGCAACGAGAGTTCGCAAATCACCTATGGAGCGACGGAGGCAGCGGGCAGCCTCAAATGGGTGAAATCTGAAATGGGTGGGACACTGGGACTGAGACTTGAGAGAGTGAACGGTAACAGAGAGAGACAGATAAAAAAAAGGGTTTTGACTTTTGAGCTTTTGAGTTGTGACTTGAGGTTGAGTTAGCTTTTAAAAAAAAACTTTTTTCATCCTTGGCTCAGGTGGCTACTTGGCTGGGCACTTGGCCTTAGAAACTGGATTTTTTTTTTTGGGCCCAAATCTCGGGTGGGCTGCAGCCCACCCGGGCCCCCCCCTTCATCCGCCCCTGAGGTTGGTGGTGATACCTAATGAAGGGCTAGCCGGCAGTGTATGTGTGTGTGAGATCTATGATCATTTGAGTCAGGCACCAATAGGCTGATTTAGCTTCCCGTGGTTAGGGCGCCTCCCCGTAGGTAGAGTTATGCATGCATATGTATCTACCGTCTGCAGATTGAGAGGTGGACGTACGCCACCGTACCAACTTTGTTTGGGTTACCGGATTCACTTAATTAGGTTGCATTTTGGGCCACAATGGTAATTAGAGGATTTTTTTTTAATTGGCCCCGATTTTCACACAAGGATCGGGTTAGGATCCAATATAATCTTGGGGGCGTGACACGGAGTGAGGTTGTGCTTGGCCTAGGTGAAGAAGATAAGGCATCCTGGGGTGTTGATAGGGGCAGTTTGGCTATGTTAGGGGTTTGGTCCATGGGAAGATGGGACGAGGGATGATGGGTGGTGATGAGTTGGAGAGGCAAGGGTTCTGATTGTGGAGCGGGTTTGGTTGGATTGTGGCCGTGGTGAAAAAAGTTGGGTTCGGTTGGGATAGGTTCGTGTTCGTGAAGGTTTGTGCTGTGGTGTGAATGGATGAGTTCGATGGGAGAGATGGAGAAGATGAGTGTTGGTCGTGGATGATGATGAAGATGATGGTGAGAAAAATGATTGGTGGAAGTGGGTTGGTGAGCATAGAGGTGAAGTGAGGAAAGAAGGAAAGTGAAAAAGGGGGTGTTGCAGAGGTCGGTTGGGACCATGTGATGGAAAAGATGGTGAGGCTGATGTGTGGGTGAAGATATTGGTGAGATTTGCATGTATATATGCAGGTGAGTTTGGTGAGAAGTTCAGGTTCGGTGGTTAGTGACAAAAGTGATGTTGGGGATGAGATGGTGAGGATGGCTGTTTAGTTGGAATTTTTGGAATGGAGAACAGAGACGGTGCATTGTTTGAGTAGGTTTTGTGAGATATGCAAGGGATATTGGAGATGGAAGGACGAAGGTGAGATTGTGAGGATAGTTGCAACAAAAAGACCCAAGGGAATTTTTGGAACTTTTGAAGAAAAAAAATAGAGGGGTGCTTTGAAATTGCAATGAGTGTTATAGAAGAGAGAAACCAAGAGAAAGAGATTAGAGGGAGAAGAGAGAGAGTTTTCTATTATCTCATTACTTGTATGTAAATACAAAGAGAGAGCCTATTTATAGGCAAAGTACCATCATAATTGAGGAACCCTAATTCTAATCCTAACTCATCTAAAGTGGGCATCCACCCAAGATCCATATCCCATAACACTCCCCCTTGGATGACCACCATTCAATGACAGTTGCCTCATTAAAAACCTTGCTAAGGAAAACCCAGTTGAAAAAAATTAAAGCCAAGGGAAAAAGAGTACAACATTCTTCAAGATCATTGAACTGGTGTTGGACATAATGCTGCCTCGTTAAAACCTTAACTAGAAAAACCCAGTGAGATAAAACCTAGAAAAGAAAAAAGAGTATAGTGCACACATGTCCTGAGTAACATACTTCAGGATGCTCCGCGATAAACCACTCCCCCTGATGATAACAACCATTTACATAGTTTGATGATGAACTCTACGCATGCCATTCTCATATACAAACTTATGGAATAATGATTTAGTAAAGATTTAGTAAAAAGATCAGCCAGGTTGTTACTCGAACATACTTGCTTGACTTCAATCTCATTGTTCTTCTGAAGTTCATGAGTGAAGAAGAACTTTGGTGCTATATGCTTAGTCTTGTCTCCTTTAATGAAACATTCTCGAATATATTTTATGCATGCCTAATTATCTTCATCTTCATAGATAATATTCGGGATACCTGCAGTAGAAGGTAATTGACAAAAACTACGAACATGCTGAATCAAAGATCTTAGCCATACGTATTCCCGACTGGCTTCATAAAGAGCTAAAATCTCAGCATGGTTGGAGGAAATAGCAACCAAAGTCTGTTTAGTAGAACGCCAAGAAATGGCGCCATTACCATTAAGAAACACATAACCTGCCTGTGATTGACCCTTATGAGGATCCGAGACATAACCTGAATCTGCATATCTTACAAAACCGAAATCTCTACGATCATAAGAATAAAATATTCCTAAATCAGTTGTTCCACGCAAATATCGTAGAATGTGTTCAATACCAATCCAATGCATTTCAGTTGGTGCGGAGCTATATCTGGCAAGTAGATTCACAGAAAATGCAATATTTGGTCTAGTGCATTGTGCCAAGTACATCAAGGCTCCAATAGCACTTAAGCATGGCACTTCGGGACCCAATACCTTTTCATTTTTCTCGATGGGACGGTATAGATATTTCTTGTATCAAGAGACCGGACGACCATGGGTGTGCTTTGTCCATATCAAATTGTTTTAAAACCTTCTCAGTATAATTAGATTGATGGACCAACATCCCATTAGAATTTCTCTCGATTTGCAACCCAAGACAAAATCTCGTTTTTCCAAGGTCTTTCATTTCAAATTCTTTCTTTAAATAATCAGCAGTTTCTTCGAGCTCTTTTGGAGACCCTACCAAATTTATATCATCCACGTAAACTGCTAATATTGCAAATCCCTCCAAAAATTTCTTTATAAACAGACACGGGTAAATAGCATCATTTGCATACCCCCTTTTAGACAAGTATTCACTAAGACGATTGTACCACTTTCTTTCGGATTGCTTTAGGCCGTACAATGATCGCCTCAATTGGATTGAGTACGTACTCCTTGGCTTTGTTTTAGGCAAAGTGAATCATTCTGGGATTTTCATGTGAATTTCTGTGTCTAAGTCCCCATATAAGTAAGCAGTTACAACATCCATGAGTCTCACTTCTAGATTTTGAGAGACTACTAAACTTATCAGATATCTAAAAGTTGATGTATCTATGATAGGGGAGTATGTTTCCTCATAATCAATCCCAGGTTTCTGCAGGAAACCTTGTGCCACTAATCGTGCCTTATATCTAGTAATTTCATTCATTTCATTCTTTTTTCTTACAAACACCCACTTGTAAGCTACAGGGTTAACATCTTTGGGGTTTGTACTATAGGCCCGAACACACCATGCATGTTTATTGAGAGACTCTAACTCTGCTTTGATGGAACTTTCCCATTTTGGCCAATCATTTCTTTGTCGACATTCATTTATAGAACGTGGTTCTGTGTCCCAATCATCATCATCATCATTTTTCTTTGATATTTGTGTAGCTACCGCATATGCAAATGCGTCATCGATGACAATATCATTTTTATTTCATCTCTCTCTTGAATAATTGTAAAGTATAGAGATCTTTTCATTATCCGGTACCGGTGCCTCTTTCGGGGCTTCCAAAGTCTCACTAGGGACTTCCATTATTCTAGAGAGAACAGATTTTACCATAACCTCTTTAGGAGCGTTACGTGCCTCTTCGGGAGGAACCTCTTCAGGAGTGTTACGTGCCTTTTCAGGAGGACGTGATGATGATTGCTCATTTCTTCTTTTCCGCGGAGCTGAGTCCTTTAAACCTATAGGTCTGCCACGCTTCTGGCATATTGCAGATTCTTTTGCTATTGTATTTTGGCTTTATTTTACAGAGACATTAATCCTAGTAGGTGCATTCATAGCTGACACATGTGACTTTGTCACCTTTGCTGCATAGTTAAATACATCAAGTAATCTATTTGCAATTTCTTGTAAGTTAACAATTCTCTGTACTTCATTTTCACATTGTGAAGTTTGTGGATCCAAATGAGATAGAGTGGAAGTATTCCATATTAATTCTCGCTGTTCTTTAGAAACGGGTTGTTCTACAGGAACTATATGTTCTTCAGGAACTATCTTATCTCCCCCTAACGGCGGGAATATTGTCTCATCGAATTGACAATCGGGAAAACGAGCAGTGAAGACATCCCCTGTCATTGGTTCTAGATATCGAATAACCGATGGAGAGTCATAACCTACATAGATTCTCAATCTACGTTGTGGTCCCATCTTAGTATGCTTAGGAGCTGGTATTGGGAGTTGAACTGCACAACCAAACTTGCGCAAGTGAGAGATATTGGGTTGATGTCCTGATGTAAGTTGTGCAGGAGAATATTGATGAAAGGCAGTGGGTCGAAGTCTAATTAACATTGATACATGCAACACAGCATGTCCCCAAGCACTAACTGACAATTTGGACTGCATCAGCAGAGTCCTAGAAATTAGTTGGATGCGCTTAATCATGGATTCAGTTAAGCCATTCTGGGTGTGGAAATAGGGGACAAAATGTTCGACAACAATTCCTAGAGATGAAAAAAATTCATCAAAAACATGTGATGTAAATTAGACTGCATTGTTAAGTCTTATAGACTTAATGGGATAATCAGGGAAATGAGCCCTAAGTTTGATTATTTGAGTTAATAGACAGGCAAAGGCTATGTTCCTAGTTGAAAGTATGCAGGCATCCGACCGATGGGTGGAGGTATCAATCAAAACCATAAAATACCTAAAAGGTCCACTAAGGGGATTTATGGGTCCACAAATCATGTCAACTTGTATCCTTTGCAGAAAGGATGGGGATTCGTATGCAACCTTAGCAAAAGAAGGTCGTGTGATCAATTTTCCTTGTGAACACGGGGTACATAAGTACCCACTGGGTATGGTCAATTGATGGTTCTCTAAAGAATGTCCAAAAGAGTTATCTACGATCTTTCTCAACATAGTAGCCCCAGGGTGACCTAACCTATCATGCCAAAGCTGTAAAGTCTTAGATCACTAAGCTTCGGGCTTAGTTTAAGCTTTGGGCTTGACTTTGTTGCTTTGCTCATAACCGAATGTGATTCAACATTTAGGAATTATCGTGGAATATAACCCTGAGGAGAGTACACTTAGTTTTTCTAGTATTTGCTTCTGGCTTTCAATACTAGTAATAATGCATAAATATTCATTATTACCTTTGTTAGTGCCACATTCCTATGAGCACTTGTTTTTGTATTGTCAATTCCGTGTCGAAGAATCCAAGACCTTGCCTCTCAGAATTTCTCAAGGAAGATCAAGTTTAAAGGCAGAAGATCAAGTCTTGGAAGGCCCGGATTCATAAAAGAAGACGTCCATATGTGTGCCAACCTATTCAGGTAAATGGGACTCCAAACCAACCAAGACTTGGCCCTAAAAAACCCTTAGTTTAATGGCTTATTTAATAGGATTTTAGAGATTATTTTTCAGCTTTTTCAAGACTCAAAACAGGCCTCAGAAGTCGGCTAACCGCCATGGTTTTCGGTCACCTCGCGGTTACTTTTCCAGAGAGCAAAAACTCTCTTAAAATAGTTTTTTGGTTACATCGCGGCTAGCCGTTTGAACAGTAACTTCACTATTCACTATTCACTGTTCACTGTTCACTATTTACTAGCCGTTTGAACAGTAACTTCACTATTCGCTATTCACTGTTCACTATTCACTGTTCACTAGCCGTTTGAACAGTAACTTCACTATTCACTGTTCACTATTCACTGTTCACTAGCCGTTTGAACAGTAACTTCACTATTCACTATTCACTATTCACTAGCCGTTTGAACAGTAACACTATTCACTGTTCACTAGCCGTTTTATGACCGTTGGAACTTTTCTATAAATACCTGAAGCCCATTTTCAACATTAAGGAGTCCAATTTTTGAAGAGCCTTTGTTCTAAATTCTTGTAAACCTTTCCCAAGCTCTAGCCTCTTCCAAATGCACTTAGATTCTATTTTGAAAAATTCAAGGGCTTACTTAGCTCTAAGGAGTGTGCTTTGAGAAGCCAAATCTAGGGTATCCTAATCCATAAGGTTATCTCTCATTTCTACCCGAGAAATCAAATCTCTACAACTTGGTTGTGCATCTCAATGGAGTTTCATCATCAACACCAAGCTAGCTGCAAGAGGTAAAAAGCTTCAATCACGGTCAAAAGCTTCCTCGAACACTTTCGATCTTCATCAAAGGCAAGTGTTCGCCCTCCATTTAAATTTATATCTTTGTGACAGTGGATTGAATCTGTGTGTGTCAACCACTCTAAAAAATTGTGTGTGGGGATTAGATCTGTGTGATCGAACCTCAGTAACAAAATTGAGTTAGAATCAGTACTTGTGTAGTTTGATTCATTATATTGGAACCAAGGGACTGTGTGACCCTTGAGAGTGGATGTAGGTCTGTGTGACTGAACCACTATAAATCTCTTATGCCATTTTATCTCTTGTGCTTACTATCTTGTTTCAAATTAGAGTGTCTCTGATTATTTAAGCACACACACATTGAACTTATAATTCAAACAAGTTATTTTGTTATGTGTGATTATTATTCCAAGTTGAGATTAAAATTGGGCTAATAAGTTTAAAATTGGCATTAGAATTCATTTTGTCCTATTCACCTCCCCTCTAGGACTTATTCATTGAACCTAGTTGCACTTTCAACCTTCACTTACAGTCTCAATGTGGTACCGATTCATTCTAATGTCTTTGAAACCAATCAAGTTTCTTCGGGAACTTTTTGAGAACAAAGCATCTTTAATGAAGAGGTGAGTACCATTAGGTAACATCATATGGGCTCTTCCGGAGCGTTCGATTATTTGCACAGGTCCAGCTATGGTGGATACCTTTCGTGGAATGAACATCAATCATGAGAGAAATTTCTAACTTTTTAGAATGGTGTGTGTTGTGGCACTATCTACCAAACAGAGATTGTCTTCAGTTCCATGATCCATACCTTAAACAAAATAATACACCAATATAACTATGCAATCACATGATAAATCTAAAATAATTAAACCATTCACTACAAATGAGGACATTAATGAAAAATAAAGATTCCCATTATAAAGGAAAAGTTTAAGAAACATGCATCTCAAATAAGTTGGCCAATGAAAATTTAGAAGATCAGGTTCTCAACTTTGAGAATTAGAATTGCTGGTTCTGTCAAGACTTCAGGCTTGATTTAAAACTTCAGGTTCATAATATATGAAATTAGAACTACAGTTCTGTCAAATCTTCAGGTTTGAAGTAGAACTTCAGGTTCATAATAATTTATCAGAACTTCTGTATCTATCAAATCTTCATGTTTGAAGTAGAACTTCTGGTTCTAACAATTGATCAAAACTTCTTGTTTTAACAATTGATCAGAACTTCTGGTTCTGTCAAATCTTTAGGTTTGAAGTAGAACTTCTAGTTCTAACAATTTATCAAAACTTTTGGTTCTATCAAATCTTCAGGTTTGAAGTAGAACTTCTGGTTCGTGATTGCAGTCCAGAACTCGTCCGTCGATCGGAGGTCGGAAAAAGAAGTTATGGATTCCCTGGCGGCTCTAGCACGTGACCTAAGGCAAAAGAGGAAAGAAGAAAAAAAATGAAAAAAGTTTGACTCCCTGACGGCTTGGAACAGAAGTTGTAAAGGGTGATTTGTTGATGCACGCACTTCGAGGCAAGGTGATGGGAAAATTGTGTTGCACGCAAACCAAATCACTCAAAGAAATTGCTTCAGAACAATGAAGCATGAAGAAAGTTGAGGCAGGCTTTGCAAAAACGAGGAATGCATTGAGTTTCTTTTCTTTTGCACGCAAATCGATTCAAAGTGAGACTTTTTTCTTTGGGCTTGGTTATCTCACTAATGCACGGTAAGAGCATAGCTACGAAATGCGATCATTTTTTTTTTCTATGGCTTCATGCTGATAACGTGTTATAGAAGAGAGAAACTAAGAGAAAGAGATTAGAGGGAGAAGAGAGAGTGTTTTCTATTATCTAATTAACTATATGTAAATACAAAGAGAGAGAGCCTATTTATAGGCAAAGTACCCTCATAATTGAGGAATCCTAATTCTAACCCTAACTCATCTAAAGTGGGCATCCACCCAAGATCCATATCTCGTGACAATGAGGACGTTTTATTTCTGTTTTCCAAATATGTGGGGGTTTGTGACTCTAATAAAGTAGATGCTTTAGCTATTTTGGAATCTCTTCTGTGTTTTTCGAGGTACTACTATGGAAAATTTATCATGGAGAGTGATTCTTCTAATGGAGTGAGCTGGGTTCCAAACCAAAAGGCTTATCGATAGACGTTTCAGTTTCTCTACAATGAAATCCGGATATTATTCACCACCATTAATGTTAGCTTTCCGCATAAGAGTATGTCATCAAACATGATGGCAGATGCTTTTGCCAAGCAAGGTGTTGAGAGAGTTTCCCCTTAAGAGGGTTTTATTATGTAGTTGTGGTGTGAGGGGTACATTACTCTAGTACCTCTATGTTTTTCCCCCCTTTTTTTTTCTTTTCTTCTTGTTTTTTATGTTTGTATTCTATTCTCTTTCAATATAAATTACTGTTATCGATAAAAAAAAAGAACAAAAATAGAGAAAAGTGGGCCAAGTTCATATGTATGACCGGATATCCTATTTTGAAAGAAGATTGGAAAGCTTAAGGACCATTTTGAAATGTCTTTTTTATTTTGTCTTGTTTTGAAAAGTCCTAGAAATTTAAGCCCCATTTTGAAATTTTCCCTAAAATGAATCTATTAATTACTCCGAAAGAGTGTCTGGAAAGATGTGGAGGGTGTTTGAAATTCAAAACGACTTGGTGATTTGTCATTGGCCGGGTCAGGTCGCTGCACTATATTATTATGCAGCAACATTGTACCAAAGGTCTTTCCTTGTTTACACTGGCCAACTTCCACTCACATTAAAGTTAGGCTCACCGTAAATTATTGTTCATGTGTATTTCTACGCTATTTTGGTCTCTTCCTTCTTTTTTTTTTTTTTTTAATTCAGATTGCATGTTTAACATATGATTTAGTTTAATGGTATGCCCAACTTTCATTAGAGTGAAAATTTTCCTAGTTTCGAGACATAATGAACTGTAATTTTGAAAGGTTTAAAATTTTAAGGTAGGACAATTTTCGCATGAATCACATAAATTCTTATGGCCTGATTGTTTGCATTAGATTACATAGGAATTCAACGTCAAATAAGCACCTCGAGTACTTTTAAAAAAGTGAGTGGTGACGGATATGAGATGAGAAGGGAAGGATATAAGGTGGAGAAGTAGATGAGAACTTGAATTTCCTAGTTATTGAATTACTAGAGTGGTGGCTGAGTATTCATTTCCTATCTTCGCTTGATTCAATCACCGTTAGGTTAGCATTTTTTGTCTTCCTTTTTAACTACTTATGGTATGAATTATCATAATTCCTATGCATTCAATAATTATGTATTCTAATACAAACAAACATGTCCATAATAGAGAAAATGGAATCCTCTTATAGTGGGATGAGTTTCCGGGAGTTAATATTCCATGTGCTGAACGGGTCCTAAAGTTGATACTGCAAAGTTCCTCTTCTACTTAACACTGCAATATTAAAATATACGGCCCATCCACCCCCACTAACCTTCTTAGTTAAATGTTTCGTATCTGTAAGTGCACAAAAATTCACAGACCCGGGGGGGTAGTGTTCTTGCGATTCACTGAGGAGGACAAAGGCTGAAGCTCCTCGTTGATGATGGAAGAACCGATGCCTGAGAACTTGGAAGAGGGAGAAGAAATAGGTCAGAGGACCCTGGCTGTGGGCAGCGCAGGGCTCTCCGATGCCTAAGTCAGTTTAAGAATTGAACAGTAGGAGGAGATTTGGAGAAGATGGAGTTTGGGCATGGCGTACCAGAGTTATTAGCCATGGTTTTATGTATGGTGTGTTGGATCGGATGTTCGATCATCCCCTGCTCTCTGCATCTGCTCTTCCTTATATCGATAGGGAGAGTGAGAGAGTTGACTTTTGAGAGAGAGAGAGAGAGAGAGAGGAGACAGTGAGGTGGTTAGCCGTCCCATCATAGCCCACTCTGTTAGGCACTAGGGAGGTATAGTCCCATCGTAGCCCTCTTTGGCATCTGTGGACACCGATCTGTCAAGAAGCATGGGCGGTATGGGAAGCTCTGTCAGAGAGTATGGGTGGTGCCCTTGTCTTGTCGCACGTACTGTAGCGTGCATGAGCGTCCATGGGAGGACAGCTGTTAGCCCCTGCCTCGGCTAGCTCTGGCATCCTGACCGAGGTTAGAGTGTGTTGCCGAGGTCGGGGAGCCGAGGTCGGGGGCGACCTTGACTTGGCTGGAGACCTCGCAGGGACGCCGAAGTGGAGGACCGGGATGAAGTCCCTAGCCGGGCTGCGGATGCCCTGGCCGAGGTGGAGCTTATGAGCGTATAGCCGAAGTGGAATCGCTTGGCCGAGCTGGAGGCTGGCACTATAGTCGAGACCAAGCCTTGCCGAGATGGACTAGCTGGCGCTGGAGCACGAGATGGAGCATCAGGCCAGTATTCCGGTGAGTTCAGAAATATCCCCACACAATAGCCCCCCAGCTTCTGAGCTCATTAGACTTCTCTTTGAGGTCAGAAGCTAAGTATTATGGAGGACAACACTTGTGCCTTGGAGTTGCTCATAGTTTTGAGATGACTGGCTGGCAATGGACTAGAGCTAGAGGTTGGCATCACTGTTAAGCTGTAACATAGTGCTTCTGCCGAGCTAGAGAGTCATACAACTGCCGAGCTGGAGAATGCATTGTTGTTGAAAGCCAAGAGATGATGGCTCATTACCAGTGGTGTACTCTTGTTTAGGAGTATTCTGCTACTGCTGCTGCTGCCAAGCTAGAGAATAGCACTACTGCCGGACTCGAGTCACGCGCAGGTGCTATGCAAGCGACCCCAGGGTGAGCTCGGTGGCGATGCCGAAGAACGAGTCACGCCCAGGTGCTATACAAGCGACCCCAGGGTAAGCTCGGTGGCGAGACCTTCGTGAGGCCGAGACCAGCATGAAGTTGAGACCAGCATGAGGCTGAGCCAGCGTGATGCCGTAGCCAGCACTTGGACAGACCAGCATGAGGTTGAGACCAGCATGAGGCTGAGCCAGTGTGAGGCCGTAGCCAGCACGTGGACAGACCAGCATGAGGTTGAGACCATCATGAGGCTGAGCCAGCGTGAGGCCGTAGCCAGCACGTGGATAGACCAGCAAGAGGTCGTAAATGCGGTTGAGACCATCGTGAGGCCGAGCCAGCGTAAGGTCGTAGCCAGCACGTGGACGGACCAGCAAGAGGTCGTAAATGCGGTCGAGACCATCATGAGGTCGAGCCAGCGTGAGGCCGTGGCCAGCACGTGGACAGACCAGCAAGAGGTTGGGGCACGTAGCCTGAGACCTTCATGAGGCCGAACCTGCGTGAAGCGCATAGCTAGCACAAGGGGACACCAACATGAGGTGGAGAACCGGGACATAACCAGCTAGCCTTGGACCAGAGGTGTAGTCAATCGAGGCACATAGCCTGAGTCCTTCATGAGGCCAAACCTGCGTGAAGCACGTAGCTAGCACGAGGGCGACACCAGCATGAGGTGGGGGCGCGTAGCCTGAGACCTTCATGAGGCCGAACCTGCGTGAAGCGCGTAGCTCGCACGAGGGCGACACCAGCATGAGGTGGAGAACCGGGACATAACCAGTTAGCTTTGGACCAGAGATGTAGTCAATCGAGGCGCGTAGCCTGAGTCCTTCATGAGGCCGAACCTGCGTGAAGCATGTAGCTAGCACGATGGCGACACCAGCATGAGGTAGGGGCGCGTAGCCTGAGTCCTTCATGAGGCCGAACTTGCATGAAGCGCGTAGCTCGCACGAGGGCGACACCAGCATGAGGTGGAGAATCTGGCGCGTAGCCGAGACTATCATGAGGCCGAACAAGCGTGAAGCGCGTAGCTAGCACGAGGGCGACACCAGCATGAGGTGGAGAATCTGGCGCTGCTGCCGCGATGCACGAAGTTGAGATCTGGCACGTAGCCGAGACGCAAGAGATCGAGATCTGGCACGCGGCCGAGATGTAAGAGCACGGGGCTCTGGATGACTGATGGCGGTAGAGGACCGTGCGATCTAGGATGACAGCAGAGGACCATGCCGTCGAAATGATGGTAGAGGGTCGTACCGGTGTCATCGAAGCTGACGGCCCCATCGAAGCTGACAGTAGAGGACCGTACCGCCGGAGATGACGGTAGAGGGTCGTGCGATCAAAGCTGACGGGCGGTCAAAGCTAAGTGATGATAGGAGACATCTAGCTGCCTCCTGAGCTGGAGGAGACTCCTGCCAAGCTGGGGACGTCTACTGAGCTAGGAGTGTCTGCGGCTGGAGGCACACGCCGAGCCTGGAATATCCGCCGAGCTGGAGATGTCTGTTGAGATGGAGATATCAGCCGGTTGCTCTCATAGAGGTCGAAGCGTTCTAGAGCTCGGGCTCCGTCTAGCCGAGGACCCTTCTGCCGGAAGAGCCCTAGTCAAAGGTTATCTCGTCGGGAAGGTGTTGTGACCCCCTTAGAGGATGAACCTGACTGAGTTTCCGGCTTGTGGACGCTTGCTGGACCAGATCTTGCTCCGGACCTTTCTTGTCGAAGGTTCGCCATAAGCTGTGTTGACAGCGCCAATGGTTCCTTTCCCTTTCTGGTTCTTCGAGGCATGATGTTTGGGAAGATGACTTTTTTGTCCGTTTCCCACAGACGGCGCCAATTGTAAGTGCACAGAAATTCACAGACCCGGGGGTAGTGTTCTTGAGACTCACTGAGGAGGACGAAGGCTGAAGCTCCTCGTTGATGATGGAAGAACCGATGCCTGAGAACCTGAAAGAGGGAGAAGAAACAGGTCAGAGGACCCTGGCTGTGGGCAGCACAGGGCTCTTCGATGCCTAAGTCAATTTAAGAACTAAACAGTAGGAGGAGATTTGGAGAAGATGGAGTTTGGGCATGGCGTACTAGAGTTATTGGCCATGGTTTTGTGTATGGTGTGTTGGATCGGATGTTCGATCATCCCCTGCTCTCTGCATCTGCTGTTCCTTATATCGATAGGGAGAGTGAGAGAGTTGACTTTTGAGAGAGAGAGAGAGAGGAGACAGTGAGGTGGATAGCCGTCCCATCATAGCCCACTCTGTCAGGCACTAGGGAGGTATAGTCCCATCGTAGCCCTCTCTGGCGTCTGTGGACACCGATCTGTCAGGAAGCATGGGCGGTATGGGAGGCTCTGTCAGAGAGTATGGGCAGTGCCCTTGTCTTGTCGCACGTGCTGTAGCGTGCATGAGCGTCCATGGGAGGACAGTTGTTAGCCCCTGCCTCAGCTAGCTCTGGCATCCTGAATGAGGTCAGAGTGTGTTGCCGAGGTCGGGGAGCCGAGGTCGGGGGCAACCTTGACTTAGCTGGAGACCTCGCAGGGATGCCGAAGTGGAGGACCGGGATGAAGTCCCTAGCCGGGCTGCGGATGCCCTAGCCAAGGTAGAGCTTATGAGCGAATAGCCGAAGTGGAATCGCTTGGTCGAGTTGGAGGCTGACACTATCGCCGAGACCGAGCCTTGCAGAGATGGACTAGCTGGCGCTGGAGCACGAGATGGAGCATCAGGCCAGTATTCCGGTGAGTTCGGAAATATCCCCACACAGTATCAAAAAAAGTCGTTGCAAATCAATGATAAATCTATTACTTGCTTTATATTTACATAGTTATTTATGCATTCATATAAAATTATTATATTAAGGCTGAAATAATGCAAAATTGTGCAATATCATTATTTTAGACTTGCAGCTCCAACACAACCTTACTTGGGTCATTTTGGGTCTTTGTAAATAAGGTTATGCGTACCTTGAGGGTTCATATGTTTGGATAACATGAGGGTTAATGTTTCTTAACAGTAATTATTGCATGTGACATGCAGAGAATTCAAGTAGAACGCACAAAAACTACCTGAGAAGCAAAATACGAGTTCGAGTACTAAATGTAATAAGTCTTTTTTAATTAACATCTTTGCAAGTGTAAGAACAGAACCTTTACAAGACGAACATCTAAAACACAGAAACAAATGAAACAACAAACAAATGTATATATAACAATAGATGTTATCTAACTATAACAACAAACAAACACAAATTAAAAGGGTGGAATTGAAGTAAAAAACTCAATTCCTATATATCAAGTCGCGAATGCAAGAGAGATGTAGCTGAAGAAGTAGAAGAACCAGTGACATTTGAAGAAGCAGTGAGATTCGAAGAAGCAGTGCCATTTGTAGCAGACGAAGTATAAGAAAATGTGCACATATTCATCGGCAGGGCAAAATACATGGGCACAGGCATCTTAGATGGAAGAATAGGGAGTGGAGCTTCCAAATTAAGAACACTAATCACCTGCCTGATAGAAGGTCTTAAATTGTGATCAGGGTGAGCACACCATAGCCCCAAAACCATCAATCTCTCCATCTGTTCCTCATCAAATTCATTATTTAGCCTCTCGTCAGCGGCATCAAGTAGTTTCCCCCTTCCATAGAGCTCCCAAACCCATTCCACCATCCTAACCTTACTTGCTTCTGCCTTGGGCTCCACAGGCCTTCTCCCACATGCAATTTCCAAGGCTACAACTCCGAAGCTATAAACGTCAGACTCCTTACTCGCCTTTCCCGTTGTGACGCATTCTGGTGCCAAGTAGCCCATGGTCCCTGCTAGCACTGTGGTTTGCGAGCCAAGTTCATGATCCACGAGCCTAGCCAGGCCGAAATCACCGAGCTTTGTATTGAAGCCTGAGTCCAACATCAAATTGCTCGATTTGATATCTCTGTGGACCACGCATTGCTCCCATTCTTCGTGTAGATATAGCAATGCTGACGCCAATCCCATGGCGATTTTATGCCTCAATGCCCATGGGAGCAAGCTTTTTCCTCCAAAGAGATGAGAATCTAGACTCCCATTTGGCATTAATTCATAAACAAGAAGGAATTCACCGCGTTCATGGCACCAACCAAAGAGTTGAACTAGATTCCGGTGTCGCAATTGGCTGATGATCTTCACTTCGGAAACATACTCCTTCTTCCCTTGCTTAGAATCCCTTGACACTCTCTTAACCGCGACATTCGAGTTCAATTCACTCAAGAATCCTTTGTAAACACCTCCAAATCCACCTTCTCCAAGCTTGCCATCCTCTGAGAAATTGTTTGTTGCAAGGGCCAGTTCACTGTAGGTGAATCTCTTAGGCCCAGTTCCTTTTACAAATTCATCATTCATGGACACGTCAAAGACATCATCTTCCTCCTCTGTAAATTTAAGACTTCTCCTCAAACGAAACCAAGTCAGACAACCCAACCCAACAATGAAAACAGCCACACCAACAACCAGGCCTACTATCAATCCAGTCTTCTTCTTCTTCTCATCTGCAATCTCCAAAGTAGAATTAAAATCCCATGAAAGGATCTGATGTATCTCCACAAAGTTTCCTGTTGCTGCCGAAAACCCGATATAGATCCACTCTGGTAGGTAGTCCCTCAAATCCACAATATAGGACAGACTTGAATTCCGTCCAAAAACAGGATTTTCTGCGTAAGTTAGAAAGACGCTGAGATTTCTTGTACTAGAATTATAACTTACCCATGCATTGGCAGTAGAACCACTCTTGATGCTACTGCGCCATGTCATGTTAGCCCTCGAAACAATCGAATTGACGTTGATGCCAATATGATCTGTGCTCGGATCCCATTCGTCCATAAAACTATCAAATTCAACAGCAACAAGTTGATTCCCTGTTGAATTCAAGGAGGAATTTGAACTGAATAGGCCTAATTGACCACCAGCCGAAGCGGGAGGTATGTACGAGCCATTGGCAGCAAGGAAGAAGGCAATACCATCGCCGTAGTTTGATTGGTTGAGCGCGTTGATGATAAAGGAGAAGTGGGTGGTGAAGTCGGTGAGCCTTCGCGACCGAGAGTCCCACAGGCGCACCGGTTGACTGTAGAAGGCTCGACCAACACTGCCGTTTATGGAGACGTCCCGTTGGTTCTTAGTGAGTTCGATGACTCGACCCGAGGAGAAGGCGTCTCCCTCATAGCCTATGTTGGGTGCGTTTGGCACAAACTCGGAGAAATTGAAGTAGAGTGAGTTAGCAGATTGGAGAAAAAAGAAAAGGATGACGATAGTGCACGATGGTAGGAAGAGATGGAGGGCCTTTTGACATGGGAGATGAGTTCTTGAGTTGCAGAAAACCATGGTTTGTAATGGTTAGGTAGGAAGAGATAGAGGGGAGCTTTGGTGCTATACAGGCATTGAAATGGTTAAGAGGTTACTTGGGTTTTGAATGACATGTGAATGATGATAATAAGTTATCTCTATGTTACCTACTTACCTGATATATTCATATGTTGACATATTCATCTGTTGAAACGTGTTGACAAGGAGCTTTTTGTTTATTGTTTTGTGCGTGTATTTAAACTATTATATAAGACGTGTTATAGTTGTAATATTGTGATTAGGTTGAGTGGTCAAAAGTCTCCTCTCTTTTATCTCTAAATATATGATTGCATAAAGAGGGACGTCAAGGTGTACAAGCTTGTCTTATACATGATAAATCTGATGGAGCCCATTGGAGTAAAATTTGGCTAGCATTAATACTAGTGAGACTGATTTTGACCGTTCGGACTAAGATAGGCCCGGCTCACCAAGGAGGCTGCAAATCGGATTAAGATAGGCTAGAAATTTTCTTTGGGTACACCTAGGGAAGAAGTGGATCTGGTTTGGATCGGTTCCATGGTGTGCCTTGATGTATACTCGAATTACTCGAATAGGGTCGAACCAAAACCAGACCAAGAACCATAGCTAAAACTGAGACCCGGATGCTGATGTACATGTATAAAGTATTTAATATAGTTATTTACATTTATGATATACAATGTTGGCAGTTTACCCAGGTCTTCGTCCTTGGGTGTAAACTCTTGACTAAATCCAAATCCACACCTGCAGACCCTAACCTGGACCCAGTTTCTGCTAATATATGCAGTTTAAGATTTTGTCAATGTGGTAGCCTTATGTGGGATTAGATGATAAATGGACAAATGTAAGAAATGTTTGTAACTAGATGAATGGGTCCTGTTTGTTGTGCTTGGAAGGGGGGGACCTTAGCATTAGAAAAAGCAGAGCACTACCAAGTCAGGCCGCAACAAAGGAAGAGAAGAAATCAGAGGCGCCATTGTCTTGGTCTAAACTCAGGACGTGGTAAGTAATTGTTTTTGTTAAACAAATGTGGAAGGCCAGTCGATTTCTTCTTAAATTCTAGTTCTCTACGGCGCAAGGTAGATATTGTCAGTTGTTCCCCACCAACTTGCCATGGCTATGAATAGGAAGTCCATCTCATTTGGAGAGAATGTCTTGAGAACAAGGCGTGTGCACAGAGTACAAGTAGAGAGTGCTAGTGCAAGCAAGGTATGTGTGCAGAGAGTGTAAGTTTAGTGAGTGTAATGTGTCTACAATGCAAGTAGTGAGTATTGTATGGTGAGTGCATGCAGCATAGTGTAGTTGTTGTGAGTGCCCATGTATTAATAGAATTCAAGTCTATTTAAGTGTGTTGCCTTGAGTCTTGGGTCCACCACAATTGGGGTTGGGCTTCCATACAATTGGTATTAGAGCTATTTCTCAACAAGTGGTATCAGAGAGAGGCAAGGTTAGGGACCGTCCGTCCATTGAGAGCAGCAACTAAAGGCGAGGCGACGCTGTGAAGCCGATCAGTCAGGGACTGAGCTTCTTAGTGGTAGTGATCGACGAGGATCCCACTAATTAATCACGATGGCGGATCTTGTGAATGCAACTGGAGGGATTGAGAAGCTGAACAATCACAACTATGATTATTGGCATTTATGTGTGGAGGCATATCTTCAAGGCCAAGACTTATGGGAGATCGTTGGCGGCACTGACACTACAGCACCGGTGAATGACAACGCGGAAGCACTGCGCAAGTGGCGAATCAAAGCTGGGAAGGCTATGTTCGTCTTAAGGACCACGGTGCAGAAAGAGCTGTTAGAGCATATACGAGATGCTGACACTCCGAAAAAGGCATGGGATACGCTGGCTGCACTGTTCTCCAAGATAAATGATGCGTGGCTTCAGTTTTTGGAGAACAAGCTTGCATCTATCACTCAAGGTGGGTTGACTATTAGTCAATATTTTATGAAAGTAAAGACACTTTGTCAAGAGATCTCTCAGCTTGATCCGGACTCTCGGGTCAGCGAAGTTAGGATGAGACGGATAATCACACGGGGATTGAAGCCCGAATATAGCGGGTTCATGATGGCCATTAGGGGATGGCTGACTCAACCGTCTCTTCTAGAGTTAGAAAGTCTTTTGACAAATCAGGAAGCGCTAGCCAAACAAATAACTGGAGTAACAGTGAAAGACGAGGGACAAACGTTCTTCACTAAGAAGGGCAAATCGGCGCTGAAACCAAGAAGGAAGGAGACCACTGAAACTAATCGGTGGAGGGAGAGTTCCCAGCTAGGGGGACACTGATAGTGATCGACGACAGACAAGCTCTCGCCGAAGCCTCTAGTGTTATAACTGTGGTAATAAGAGTCACTTTGCACGTGACTATAGACTACCAAAGGAGACCCGCGAAGGGAATGTGGTGACCACAGCGAGTCACCAAAGTGAGAGCGAAGAAGAATGGGATTGCCAAGCGTCTATGGCAATCATCGAGGACATCAGACCACCGAATTCTGATATAACAGGTTGTAGTACCTCAAGAAGGTTTGATGAAGGCGCAAAAGCTGATGAAGAAATAGCGCTCACTGCAGTCTCTGACACTGAAGTCATCAATTATGTACGAGACTGGATCGTTGACTCATGATGTTCGAATCATATGACGGGAGATAAATCAAAGTTCTCAAGCCTAATTGAGTACGATGGCGGCAAGGTAGTTGTCAAAGCAAACAATGCGCGTCTGCCAATTACTCATGTTGGAGAGGCTACATGCATACCAAGGTTCAGTGAGAAGGAAGCTCGACTACAACAAGTCTTTCATGTGCCAGGTATGAAAAAGAATCTCATGTCTATCTCACAACTAACGTCTTCTGGTAACTTTGTTGTATTCGGTCCCGATGATGTAAGAGTCTACTGGAGTATAAAGATGTCCGAGAATCCGATCATGATAGGACGTAAATTAGATTCTGTCTATGTCATGTCGGCTGAGTCAACCTACATAAAGAAAGCTCGTCAGAGCGAGACGGCTGATTTATGGCATGCTCGACTAGGGCATGTGAGATATAATAGGCTGAAGGTAATGATGGATAAGTCCATGGTGAAGGGACTTCCACAATTAGAAGTCCATAAAGACACAATGTGTGTAAGTTGTCAGTATGGAAAAGCTCATCGTCGGCCATACACTGAATCGAAGTATCAAGCAAAGAGACCGTTGGAGATTATCCATTCAGATGTATTTGGCCTAGTAAAGCCGAAATCCATTAGCGGCTTAAGGTACATGGTCACCTTCATTGACGATTACTCAAGGTACATATGGGTGTACCTAATCAAAGAGAAGTCAGAAGTGTTTCAGAAGTTTAAAGAGTTTCGGACCGAAGTAGAAGGTGAACTTGGTCAAAAGATTCGATGCCTACGCACTGACAATGGAGGAGAGCATACATCAAATGAATTCTCTACATATTTGAAGCAGGCTGGCATCCGACGACAATTGACCTGTCCATACACTCCACAACAAAATGGAGTGGCGGAAAGGAAGAACCGACATTTGGTAGAAACAACGAGGAGCATGATGCATGCGAAGAATGTGCCAAGCGAGTTTTGGGCAGAATGTTTGAAGACAGCAGTACATATAACCAACCGATTACCGCAGGCAAAGCTGGGATTTGTCTCACCATATCAAAAGCTATGGAAGATCAAGCCAACGGTAAGTCACTTTAGAGTCTTTGGTTGCGTGTGCTATGTACTTGTTCCAGAAAACTTCGCAGCAAATTTGAAAAGAAGACTATTCGGTGCATATTTGTCGGATATGACACCGAACGTAAAGGGTGGAGGTGTTCTAATCCGACCACCTATCGATGTTATACATCGCGAGATGTGGTGTTTGACGAAGCATCCTCGTGGTGGTCTCAAGAAGTCATAGTATTACCAAGTTCAGGGAACTTGGAAGAGAATCTTCAGCAAAAATTGAGCACTAAAGATGATAAGGAAGACAATGAAGAAGAAAGGATCGGAGCCCAAGAGTCTTAGATTCCACAAGGAAGGTCCACTAGTCCACCGAGAAGTGGAGTACACAAGCATGTGACACTAGAGGAAGCTAGGCCAAGTCAACTTGAGGTTGACGAACCACCACAGCAACTGCAAAGATCAACCAGAGCGAGATAGCCTAATCCAAAGTATATAGAGGCCGGTTGGTGCAAGTAAGTATAATATCCAAGCCAACTTTGAAACAAGAGACACGACGAAATAAAGAAGTGCTGAAAATCAAAAATTAAGAAAGCTAGGGTTGAGGGGGAGAAATTGTTAGCAACACTGTCTTTTGCCCTTCATTTTTCTACATGCTTCTAGAAAAATCCATCACAACCAACTCATGGAAAGGATTCAGAAGCTTCACCCAAACTGCATCATGTTACAGCCCATTTTCATGTAAGCATCTACATACTTCCAGAAGCTTCATGTTACAACAACACTTTCTACTTTCCTCTCCCAACTTCCAGAAGCCTCATGAAACCAACTTGGATGAATGGGTGTCATGAGGCCGCATGGACTATTCCATAACCATAAGTCTATCTCCCCACCAACTTGCCATGGCTATAAATAGGAAGTCCATCTCATTTGTAGAGCATGTCTTGAGAAAAAGGTGTGTGCACAGAGTACAGGTAGCTAGACAGTGCTAGTGCAAGCAAGGTGTGTGTGCAGAGAGTGTAAGTGTAGTCAGTGTAATGTGTCTACAATGCAAGTAGTGAGTATTGTATGGTGAGTGCAGCATAGTGTAGTTGTTGTGAGTGCCCAATTTGTATTAATAGAATTCAAGTCTATTTAAGTGTGTTGTCTTGAGTCTTGGGTCCACCACAATTGGGGTTGGGCTTCCCTAGAGTAGGCTACACATTGCTTCTAGCATTTGAGCAGGGCCGGCCCTGAAAGGGGGGCCGTAAGTGCGCTCGCCCCAGGCCCATTTTTCAAGGGGGCCCAAAATCGAGATTGACGAGATTCACTGGAAAATAAAATTAATATTAAAATTATTGGATGAGTATGCTCAATTTTAATTTTTCATAATTAGGCCCACTGAAAAAATTTGATGCTCAGTTTACTATTACCAATTCCTTGTCTAACACAATTTTATTTTTTCATAATTAGACCCACTGGAAAATGTGTAATGTTATATGCAAAATTAACAGATTTTGATTTATCATAATTGGGCCCACTTAAAATTTTGATGGTCAATTAGCATTTAGTTTTGTTACAAAAGTCCCTGACCCACCCTGAATACAACAATATTACTCTTGATTTGGAACTGAAACAAATATTTTATTAAACCTTATAGTCGTAGATTTATTTTTTTGAGCTTTTGCGGGCCCCATAATCAACATCTGGACCTTTTGCAAATTACAAGTATTTGACTTGTAAAAGAACTATTGAATTGTTACAACTTACAAGTATTTGTCTTGTTTATATATTATAGCCTTTTAGTTTCAATGTTTATATACTGAAGTTTGAATTTATATGCTTTGAATATTAAATTTTTAGTTAACTTTGACATGTTAGATATTGGTTGAAAAATGAATGAGGCCATCACTAAGTTTATATATATATATATATATATATATATATATATGCCTAATTTTTACTGTTGCCCTGGGCCCTGAAAAATTCAGAACCGGCCCTGCATTTGAGCTCCACATATAATGTATGCCTATCTCCCGGAGTCCCTCGACCCTCGTATTACCCTCGTATTTGTCTTTGCAAAGAACTAAATCTGATCATTAGGTGGGCCACAGGCTATATTTGCAGATTGGTTAGAGAAGGGAGGGTTGTGTTGTTGTTGGAGTTGGTTGAAAAAAAGGGGCCGGCCTGTCGTGCATTGTGAATCAAGAAAGAGGCTTGGTCTCGGTGGTTCTGGAAACATAGAGAGCCATTCGGTCTTTCTGGTTAAGAGGGCTGGATCTCTGTGATCGTCAGGTGGGCCAGATAATTTGAGTGCCCCATCGCCACCATCTGATCGTTGTGCGCCCAGTTGGTCGCTGTCGAAGATGAAGGACATAGAAGAGGCGGCTCGGTTATTTGATAATCTCTCCAACCCATCAATACGGCCTCTTCTTTTTTTTTTTTTAGCATCGGGCCATTGGGACGTTCCATGCTCCCATGAGATAAACACCGCGAAAAACATATTTAGTATGTGTAAATTAATGTTCCGAATTTTGATCTCATGAAAATGAATATCAAAATCTTAATCCGCGCTCACGTAAGAAAGTTGGAACTAAAAAACTTTTTTTTTTAAGAAATAACTTTCTGGCACAATTGTTTATTACTTATCTCTTTCATTTCAAAGAATGAGATTTAAAAACTCCAAATCTTCTCACTTATCCTAAAAGTAGGCTCCATGTTCACAATATCAAAGCAGGTAGCTCCCCACTTTATAATTCTAAAGGTGGGTCACACGGTCCCAATAAAAAAGGTGGGCCCATATTATAATTGATATAATGGTGGGACCACATTATAAATCCTATGAATGCGGACCCTATTTTCTGATTTATTAAGTTGGGCACAACATTGTAAATTCCACAATCACAAAAACAGTGGTCCCACTTTATAATGCCTAAATTTGGGTCATATGGTCACAATCACAAAAGGTGAAACCATATTGTAAATCTTTTGAATGTGGGTCTATATTGTGAATCTTATGAATGTGGCCTTATGTTTGGATTTTTAGAGGTGGGTACCACATTGTAATTGTTTAAAGGTGGGTATCATTTTCACAATTAACAAAAAAGATAGCCCACATTATAATTCCTATATAGGTGGACCCACATTGTAAATCCTATGAATGTGTTGCCCCATGTTCTCATTTCTAAAGGTGTGCACCACATAGTAATTTTTAAAGGTGGGTCATTTGTCAACAAGCACAAAAAATGTGGCTTCACTTTGTAATTCATAAATATAGGTCTCATGATCATGAACATAAAAGGTGAGTCCACATTGTAAATCCCAAGAATGTGGGCCCCATATTCTAATTTCTAAAAGATAATACCATGTTGTTATTTCTAAAGGTGGGTCATATATTTAGATTCACAATAAGGTGGCTCTACAATATAATTCCTATAAAGGTGGGCTCACATTATAAATCCTATAAATATTGGTTTCATTTTAATAAATTTTTAAGGTTGGTACCACATTATAATTTCTACACGTGGGTCCCATGTACAATAATAACAGAGTACCGGAAATAATAAAAAGGTGGATCACACATTGCAAATCCTATCTAAGGTATTTGGAGCAAAACATTTATAATATTACCGAACAAGTTTTCATACAGCACTGGAGCAAAACATTTATAATATTACCGAACAAGTTTTCGTACATCATATTCTCAGCAAAGTAATTTAATATAATATTGCAAAAAAAGTTCTCCAAAATATAATCTCGGTACAACCAGATCTTAGCACAACCTTATCCGAGCATAAAATTGAGAACAACATGAAGGATGCCAAATAGGCCCAAAAGTGAAATTTTTGGTATAGGGCCCCATCTCACGTTTATTTTTATTTTCTTAGGCGAAATTAGCGAAAGGTCCCTAGAGTTGAATGTTTCCAACCTCCAGTCCAAATAAAAAAATTTTAAGGCCTATGGTCCACTCAGCTAGACTTTTTATAGCCTTACGTCCCTGCGTGCACACGTTTTCATTTTTTAGGACTAAATTGCCCCTGTAACTGACGCAACATGTAATGCGGTAGTCATCCTCTGTCTGGTGGTAATCCTCAATTTCTACTGCTACAGCAAAAGATCTCCCAACACCATCTCTCTCTCTCTGACAAGAAGCAACGGCCGCAGCCGCCCAACAGTACATAGCAGATGGTTCCGTAGGCGGCCCATCCTCGGTTTCCACTCTTCATCCCGAGCTGCAACTTCCTTGCCCATTCCTACTACCCACCTCTTATTGTTTGGTGTGATTGGCCGATGTTTAAGGATTGCTTAAAATAAGAGGAATCAAGGACTTTGGAGTGCACCAAGCAAAAGCTTTGTTCCGAAGGTATTTTTATGATAGCACCCTTGACCACCAAGTATTCTCCTGCAATAGTGGCCCATACCTGCTTAATTTTGGATGGCTAGATCTCTAATACCCAGTCCTCCATCAATGATCGGTTGGATGACCCGTTTCCAAGCTACAGGAGTCCATCCTCCACGTTAAGCAGATCCTCTCCGGAGGAAGGAGGCTTGGGCTCCACAGATATGATGGATGCTGGAAGATGGGATGGCTTGAAGACCTATCCAATATTGAGGAATAGCCGTTAATACTGATTGTACTAACATCCTGCGCCCAGCTAGTGATACAGATTTCCCTTGCCAGTGCAGATTTCCCTTGCCTATTACATGTTTGTGAAAAATCCTCTGAGAAGAGTCACTCTCTGTTTGCTTGGAGTTTAATGTCTCGGCCACAAGAACATGATTACATAGGCTTTTTAGAGGTTTCTTCCATGGAAGATGTCATCCGCTTCAGCAACTCAGGTTTCTGCTGCAAATGACTATAGGGGTTGGTCCCCAAAAACTCAGATAGATTTGTTCAGAACTCAGATAAATTTATACTAGAACTCAGATAAATAGAAAAAAACTCAGATGGATTTGGCCAAAACTCAGATAAATTTGTCGAAAACTCAGATAAATTTCACAAAAAATCAGATAAATTTGACGAAAATTCAGATAAATTTCACAAAAACTTAGATAAATTTGTTAGAAACTCAGATAAACTTTACAAAAATGAAAATAAAATTATCAAAGCCTCAGATAAATTGCAAAACTCAATGAAGAAGAAGATGAATTAATTTGCAAAAACCCCAATTTTCATCAACCCCACAAAACCAGAAGAAGAGAAACAAGAAAAGGAAGACAAAGAAGTTGCAGAGAGAGAGATGGGTGGTAATGGAAAAACCAGGTGGAAGATCTCTTTTCATCTTCTTCCTACTAATACCAGGCCCTCAGATAAATTTGATACTAGGACTAGGCTATGGGTTGGGCTTCCGTGGCCGGTCAGGTCAGAACCAACCCACACCAAACCCAACCTCCTCCTTCTTTTTCGTCCTGTTCTGTTCTGGCCTGCCACACAGAACAGGACCAATTTATTCTGATTTTTACAACCAGAAATCGATGACCAGGAGATGGTTTAGTGTGATTAGTGTTGCAAGTTATTTACAATGAGTATCAAAGGCCTCATAGTTGGTGTGAGTGCACCTTGTATACACTTAACACTTATGTGATGCGTGAATGCGCAACGTGGACATATAACCTTACTGGCTACTGGCTTTTGCTGCAAGTGGCAGGAGGTTACCATGAAATCTGGGCAAAGAAAGTGTCAAACTTTACACGTGTCGCATATCAAGATGGGACGTGTCAGATAATAACGTCATGTGTGCATCAGTACGAGAGCGCTGGACAGTTTTGGTTTATTAAAGAAAGTGTAAATTGGTCTTTTCAGGTATGAAAAAGTGTGAGAGGGACCTTTAGCTGTATGACTTTTTTTTGTAGACTAATTGCAACAAAGTAATGTTACGAGGAACCTCCGGCCAAAGCCCCCTTTTTTTTTAATGTAAAATCCTTTTTTTTTTTTTAAGGTTTTGCTTGAGAAAATCAGATGGTCATCTCCGTCTGAAATTGAAAACAGCTGAAATGTTCGTTACAGGGAAAACCAGGGAAGGAGGAAGAGAGGGAAAGGAAGGAGGGAGAGAGGGAGGGGAAGGTACCTGATAATCAATCTTATTTCACTGCTCGCCGCTTATCGTCGTCGTCGCCGCTCGGCACTCTTTCCTCCTCTCAACCATTCCTCTCGTTCCCTCTCCCCATCTCTCCCTATTTGCCCCCTCTGTCGTCGCTGTCTCGCTATCGTTGGGGCGAAACGCCCTGCGCATCGAAGATTTGAGTTTTGGTTCCGAACGTGTAAACACCCTTACCCTTTGGGCTCCTCAAGTGTGTGTTCCAGCTTTTTATCTTTGGGATCGTGACTTGTCTTTTGACTTTGGGCTTCAAAGAGACCCACTTATTAATTGTTTTAGAACATTTAAAATAGGTTCCGCTTTGTTTTTTTCCTTTTTATTAGGGACAAGTACTTTTGAGTCAGAATAATCTCCACGCCCCAAGGGAGTCGAATATAATTAAAAGATCTTATTAAAAAATTAAAAAAACTTTTCCTTAGACTTTGTCAAGATAACGAAGGCCCGCAAATATAGACCAAAAAGGTCTTGAGCGGGGATGATGCTGGGCGGAATATCGCAGTTCATGACAAATAAAAAAAAATAAGAAGAAACAAATAGGATATAATAAGATAACATGAGTAGCAAAATAAGTAGCTAGTTAGGCTAGTCTTTTTTTTTTTTTTTTTTTTCCCGTTGACACCTTTGGAAGTGTACGAACATAATCTATACAAGACATTATACATCTAAAACACAAAACGAGAATAAGGTGCTATATAATTATAACAACAAAGGAAAATCAATGAGAAGGGTGGAATTGACGTCTCCTACATCGGTTTGGCGCGAGGGCAAGAGAGCAGCAGCTGAGGAATTTGAAGAACCACTGTGATTTGAAGCAGTGAAATTCGAAGAAGTGGTGCCATTTGTAGCAGAAGATGTATAAGAAAATGTGCACATATTCATTGGCGGGGCGAAATACATGGCCACCGGCATCTTAGATGGAAGACTAGGGAGTGGAGCTTCCAATTCAAGAACATTAATCGCTTGTCTTATAGAAGGTCTTGAATTGTGATCAGGGTGAGCACACCATAGCCCCAAAACCATCAATCTCTCCATCTGTTCCTCATCAAATTCGTTATTTAGCCTCTCGTCTGCAGCATCAAGAAGTTTCCCTCTTCCATAGAGCTCCCAAACCCATTCCACCATCCTAACCTTGCTTGCTTCTTCCTTAGGCTCCACAGGCCTTCTCCCACATGCAATTTCCAAGGATACAACTCCGAAGCTATAAACGTCCGACTCCTTACTCGCCTTTCCGGTTGAAACGCATTCTGGTGCCAAGTAGCCCATGGTCCCTGCTAGCACTGTGGTCTGCGAGCCAAGTTCATGATCCACAAGCCTGGCCAGACCAAAATCCCCGAGCTTTGCATTGAAGCCTGAGTCCAACATCACATTGCTAGATTTGATATCTCTGTGGACCACGCACTGCTCCCATTCTTCATGCAGATATAGCAATGCTGACGCCAATCCCCTGGCAATTTTGTACCTCAACGCCCATGGGAGCAGAGGTTTTCCTCCAAAAAGATGAGAATCCAGACTCCCATTTGGCATGAACTCATAAACAAGAAGGAAGTCACCGCGTTCGTGGCACCAACCAAGGAGCTGGACTAGATTCCGGTGTCGCACTTGGCTAATGATCTTCACCTCTGAAACATACTCCTTCTTCCCTTGGTTAGAACTCCTTGAGACTTTCTTAACCGCGAGATCCGAGTTCAATTCGCTCGAGAATCCCTTGTAAACTCCTCCAAATCCACCCTCCCCAAGCTTGCCATCCTCTGAGAAATTGTTTGTTGCAAGGGATAGTTCACTGTAGGTGAATCTCTTAGGCCCAGTTCCTTTTACAAACTCATCATTCATGGACACATCAAAGACATCATCTTCCTTTTTTTCAGGTTTATGGCTTCTCCACCAAAAAACAAACCAAATCAGACAACCCAACCCAACAATCAAAACAGCCACACCAACAACCAGGCCTACTATCAATCCAGTCTTCTTCTTCTCATCCGCAATCTCCAAAGTAGAATTAAAATCCCATGAAAGGATCTGATGTAGCTCCGGATAATTTCCTGTTGCTGCGGAAAACCCTATATAAATCCACTCCGGTAATACTTCCCTCAAATCGACAATATAAAACAGACTTGAATTCCCTCCGAAAACTGGATCTTTATCGTAAGTTAGAAAGACACTAAGATTTTTTGTATTAGAATCATAACTCACCCATGCATTGGCTTTTGCACCATTCTTGATGCTACTGCGCCATGTCTTGTTGGCCTTCGAAACAATCGAATTGACGTCGATGCCAATATGATCTCCACTTGGATCCCATTCATTCTTAAAACTATCAAATTCAACAGCAACAAGTTGGTTCTCTGTCGAATTCGGATTGAATAGACCCATTTCACCACCGCCCGAACCGGGTGGTATGTATGAGCCGTTGGCAGCAAGGAAGAAGGCAAGACCCTCTCCGTAGCTTGATTGGTTGAGCGCGTTGATGATAAAGGAGAAGTGGGTGGTGAAGTCGGTGAGCCTTCGCGTCCGAGAGTCCCATAGACGCACCGGTTGACTGTAGAAGGCTCGACCGACACTATTGTCTATGGAGGCGTCCCGTTGGTTCTTAGTGAGTTCCATGACTTGGCCCGAGGAGAAGGCATTGCCCTCATAGCCTATGTTGGGTGCGTTTGGCACGAACTGGGAGAAATTGAAGTAGAGTGAGTTAGCAAATGGGAGGAAAAAGAAAAGGATGACGATGGTGGGGGCTGATAGGAAGAGATGGAGGGCCTTTTGGCATGGGAGATGAGTTCTTGAGTTGCAGAAAACCATGGTTTTGTTAGGATTAGGGAGAAAGAGATGGAGGGGAGCTTTGGTGCAATCGAGGCATGCATTGAAATGGTTAAAGGATACTTGGGGTTCTAAATGACATTAAAATATGTGATAATAAGTTATTTTTATCTTAGGTGATACATTCGCCTGTTGATGAGATGAAGAGCTTTATTATGTGTAATATGATGATTGGGTTTGGGAGTTCCATGGTGTCCTTTGAGGCAAATTCAAATTACTGAAAGGTAGCTGGGCCCAATTCCGAATAGAGGGCCAAGACCCTATTCTAAAATTGAGACCCTGATATACATTTCTGATATAGAGTGGTGGCAGTTTACCCTGGTCTTAGTCCTTGGGTGTAAACGCGCTTTGTATCTAAATCCTGACCTGAATTTTATTCGGTCGATCCAGCGGACCCAAACCTGGACCTGGCTCCAACAATTGAACCCATATGTAATTGTTGTGTCACATCATTTAGGGCCTGACAAGTATGAAGGAGCATTCAGAAATTTCAATATATCTAAAAAAAAAATTTAAAATACTCTATAGAGGAATTCCCTATATTCCAGTTAAGAAACACTTCCATCCCTTGTTGTTTCTGCTAATGTATGTAAGTTTTAATTTTGTCAATGTGGGATTAGATGAAAAATGGACAAATGTAAGAAACGCTTTAACTAGATGACCGGGTCTGTCCTGAGTCCTGTCTGTTGTGCTTGGACGGGGGAACCTTAGCATTAGAAAAACCATAGCACTACCAAGGCAGGCCACAATAGAAGAAGAGAAGAAATCAAAGGTCTACAGGAGCAAGTCGCAGTCAAAAACATGAAAGCCCAGTTGATTTCTTCCTAAATTCCAGTTCTGTATAGGCTCAAGGTCGATGTTCTCAATGAAAATCTTTAGGATTTTGAGTGTCATTTACCAAGGGACTCCCGGTGGCTAGGACAAATGTCGTTGATGGCTTCAACTTTTAAACTAAGAGAAATTCATGCCGACGCAGCATGACATAGCCCCTAAATGGAAAGGAGTTGAATACAGTGGGGCCCACTTAATGAAAATCGGAGCCATTTAAAATTAACGTCTGCCGTATTCATGAGATATCCTCGAATTTTAATACAGAACGAGTTAGTCCCCCGTAAGATTGAGCTTGTCATTGATAAACTAGGCAGGCACTCATTTTGACTAGATTTCGTATGGATCGGTACCCACCATAGGTCCCTCCACTTACACTCACAAGAAGCATAAGGAGGATCACTCTAAGAATGTAAATGGATAGTTGATTATATGAAAGTTTCGACACGTAAAATAATGAATTTGAAACTTGTTTTAAGTTCCAATTTATAAATATATTCGGATTCGGAACCCAATTTAGCTTCCAATTGCTAAATGGGTTTGGGTTCAATTATTCCAAATCCATGCAACTTCTAAACCTTGGTATCGGGATCCATAAAATTGGGAGTCTCCCTCTGGTGATGGGTAACTGACCTAAAGATAGCAATCGCCCTCTTCTCCAATTCTGGAATCATGATCATGTTTAAAGAATTTATTTTGAAATATTTTTTAATCGAGATATAGTGAATGATTCATACATTTTTTGGCTCAACGAGTTTGGATATGCATTTTTAAGATGAGGGGTTCCTGACTTTGTATAAGCTAATGTCCAAACCTTCATGCAACAAAAAATATATTAGTTTTAAAAATGTTGAGATTTATTAGTTGTAGGAGGTAGACTCTGTTACTGAGCTGAAAGGTATCCTTTTTTTGACTTGTTGGGTCGAATAATATCTCTATTAAAGTAATAAAATAAAATATAAAAGAAAAAAAAAGGTGGAAATCGGTTCCTGGTCATCTTATTGAAAGCGGGTCTGGAATTAGAAAATAATTTCTGAGTTGAAACCGGATCTAGAACCAGCCCGTTTGCATCACTAGATCACAGGGGATCCAGACTCCAGTTGAATGCATGGAACCTACCTTGTGAGGACCAACTTGCGCATTTGTGCCTCCCCTGTACACGCACAATTTGAATTTTGATTTTCACGACTAAGCCTGATCCTGACCTAAGATTGGACTGCGGGTTGGTTTACTTGGGTCAACTGGATGCGGGTTTGGCCCAATTTGTGCCCCCTAATCAATAGACATTTGTTACAATGGGATGATTGTTGACTGGATTCGTTTTTTGGCCCATTTCATGCCTATATATAGTTGCAAACCAAGGGCCCTTAGAGCCATTTGATCTGCAGAATATGGTTGCTCCTGGATGGCTGGAGAAAGAAAGCCCAGGACTCATGAAAGAAGAAGATGTTGGGTTTATGTCTTGCATTCTTGGTTGATAAGATTGGTTCATTGGGTTGGCAAGGAATGGCAATGGGTCGGGTTTAAATGGGGACCTGCTTCAATCCTGCTCCTATTAGGAGCAGGTTTAGGTTTCGTAGTGTTTGGATAGGGTTCGAGTCGGGTATGGCTTTCCATGTACTGACTCAAGTCGGGACGAATTTGGTTTTTTGGGTGCATCAACCCGACCAGCCCCGTATATTTTCTTTTATATATTACAAAGTATGGATGTTTAAATATGAGAGTTCAGTAGTTAAGAGGTAATGAGAAATTATAGTTTCTTATAGGTCATGGATTCAAATCTCCCTAAACCATTAACAAACCAGACCCCGGGTGGCCAATGACCAGTTCCGGGGACATGGGCATTTTTTGTAATTTAATTATACCGGGGCGTGTGTACAATTTTTGAAGGAAAGAGATTTTGTCTTTTATGAACAAGGAAAGTAGGGGTATGGATAATTTGGTTAAAACCGATTAATCGAACCGGACCGACCAACCGTTAACCGAATTTACCGGTTATTTTTAATCGATCGGGCGGTTCGGTTAAAGATGTTTGAGTATTTCGGTTTTCGGTTAACAGAAAAAATTAACCAAATTAACCGAACCGAACCGAAATTATAGCAAACTATAGAAATATATAATATATATAATAAAATGTGTACATGTATATAATATGAAGATCTATTAATACTTATATAAAAAAAAATCTAAAATAAACATAACATACATCAATTAATAAGTATTAATTCATGTTACCAAGTACCAACTTAGTAACTTACCAAGTTACCATGTAATGTAGCACCTTCAATATATTATATATTTATATTTATCAAGATTAAATATGATAATGAAATTAATAATATGACAAAAAAATATATAAACCATTGACATTAAACTCTAAATCCTAATGTTAAAGGTCCCAACAATTTAAAACCTTAAACATTTTTTTTTTTTTGAATTGGGAACTATAAACCATATAAAACCTTATGAATATAAACCCTAAATTCTATTAACTAGATAACTATAGTCATTTATAAACTTAATAATTTTAGGTTAACCGAACCGACCAAAATCCAAATCGATATTTTAAGTTAACCGAACCGATGGTTAATCCTCTAAAAATTTTGGTTTGGTTAAATGGTTGAAATTAACTGAAAAATCTTGGTTAGGTTAAAAATATGTCAATAACCGAACCGATCGACCGATGCACAGCCCTAAAGGAAAGTTCCATTTTAGATAGATTTTTGTCTTTCGAACTAGTGCCAAAGCTTTGATTAGGACTTAGCGTCGGACTCATTATGTTCATTTGAGTGGGGCGGATAATGGTCAATTGAAAAAATGACGCCCTTAGCAAAAAAAAAAATAAATAAATATATCACTAGCTCTCCCAGAAATAATAATACACGTTGGAGAGCAGAATTGTGAAAATTAGCCAATAGCTATAACAATTAAGGCACAATATAATACGACAGTAATTAAAGCAAATCATAAATCCAAAGGCACGTGGTCAATAAGAAATACAATTCACACAAGATCCAATTTTAATCTCTTTAAATCAAATAGTTTATGCACAAAACCTACAAATTAAAATCATTTCCATCCACATAAGATTCAACATACACGAATTGCAAGGATGACAGGAGTAATATCACAGATCAACGAAAGGAAATGTTAGACAAGTGTCTGAAATAGCAATGAAAGTGCAAGAAACATGCAAAAGTTCTAATTACCTTTTTCACCATGGGTTATGAGAAAAATAAAGAAATAATCGATTTCCAACACTAAATCATCTAAAGGGGAATAGGAAAAAAGGAAAAAGGGGAAAGAATCTATTAACACTTGTTGGCAACTAAGCTGGATCGAATTGAGGGGAACTTCCTGAGATTAGGATAGGTCGCTGGTGATCGAAAAGAAGAAGAAAATGATGAAACAATGCAAAGCTTGGCTAGCGAAAATAGGAGAGAAAAACAAAAGAAGGAGACGAAGGTTTAGACGTAAGAATATGGGGTGATTGTTTAGACTTACGTGGGGCATGATCCAAGGGACCATTCAACTCTGTGGCATTTCAAGATCTGACATGGGGCAGCCGCCCCATATCAATATAAGGTAGGTCCGCCTCTGGATTAGCTGTCGGTTTTGCAAAACCTAAACAAGAAATGGGTTTTTGGTTCAGTCCGGTGTTGTAGTGTCAGGGAGAATTAAATAGGCTCTCTATGAGGAAGACTTGGTCCCGGTTTGATAAGAGAAACATTAGGGTTCTATGTCGTAGATCATCGCCGAAGAGACGGAGATCTGGATCGTGGTTCGGTTCGATCAAGGAGAAGACACAGAAGGATCCGGGCTTAGTGGGTGTCTATTTCAAAAGATCCGAGCTTGTGCTCAGTGTCACCACCATTTGTAGTCGGTTCAGTAAATGGATCGGTTCCGGTCTAGGTCCATGGTGGACCGAGAACCAGTAATAAGAAGATGAAACCAGAATCGTCAATGAGAAGATGGAACTGGAATCAGAATCGTATATGGGACGGGTCCGGGTCTAGGTCCGATCCCGATTCTAGGTAGAAAATTATATGTAAAAACTCTAGTTTTTAAGAGAAATTCTAAAAAATCAATGTAATATGTCAAGTTCATGGGTTAGAACCAAGGTAGAACCGAACCTGGACCCATTCAGGTCATTGGTACAAAAAAAAAAGACCCAAACCCGAACCCGTTTACTTATCGGGGCCTAAATAAGGACCCAAATCCGATTTTTATTTGGTCAGAACCTCCGGGTAATTGGAGACTATTTTGCATCCCTATGGTTTAGGCTTTTGGCTAGATAAAAATAGAAATGAGCGCTTTTAAGAATATTTATGAGTAGCAACAATACGGGATAAAAATAGAAAAACTCATTTGAGATGGCTTGGATATGTCCAACATGGGCCGGCAATGGTGCCGGTAAGAGAAAGTTTGGCTATGAAGGTTGATGGCCCACTAAGGGAAAGGGGTAGGTCAAAGAGGACGTGGATGGACGCAGCAAAAATAGATATGAAGAAGTATAACTTATATGAGGATTTGACTCAAGATTGATCGGAATGAACAGACTTTGTGTAGCCGACTTCAACATAATTGGGACAAGACTTTGCTGATGACGACAATTACGATGAAGATGGTTTAGGCTTGGTTAAAGAAGAAATTGGAAATGAAGACAATCTGGCTTCGCCCCTGCCAGCGAAGGCAGAGGATCCACGCTCTTGTTGCTAGGAATAGAGGTCAGTGCTTAAAGGTTGTTGTTTAAATTTTATAGAATAAGAAAAGAAGAAGAGAGTGAAACAAGTGGTGTCAAAGCTTGAAAGAGGAGGGTTACCCTCTTGTTCGTTGTTGAGATTTGGAAAAAAAGTTAAAAAAAGAAGAGGATTGTTGCCCACTCGCCTAAATAGGAGAAGACGTCGACGAATCTAAAGACCTTGTCGGAAGAAGTTTGATTCTGCTTGGAGAAAGAAGGAGTGAAGGCAACACCACGATTGAATCTCAGTGTTGGTTCTCCTGTCAAGAAGAACTAGCAAGAAAGACCCGTGCTAAGTCCGGGTCTAAAAATATTATTAAATTCTTATATGAAATTGCGATCCCCTTTGATCGGTTAGGAAAATAAACTAAGATCATTTAAACTTTATGGCAAATTTAACTAAAAATTATAATAAATTTTAACAAAGAGAATTCATTGGGTAAAAAGAAAAAAAAATTAATATGAAACTTGATAAGAACAAATTGAACCCATGCTGCTCGGACCGTATTTTAGAGCCGCATGGGTTCAATGTGTTCTGATATTTATATATTTGTGATTAGTTGCATAAAGAAATTTATTTCCTTTATGTGAGGCCCCACCCCTTGTGGACCCTCACTTATATTTGAATTGTTCTAATTATATTATATAATATATACTTATACTAAATAATAGGGGTTAGTGAGGGTAGTTATACTAATATAACCCCTAATTAATAGGGTATTAAATGTTTAAGGGAAGTACTCCAAGTGTCAAAATTTTAGATTTTTCTAAATGAGACAGATGGCAGGACTGATTTTTGTCTTATAATATAGATAGATCCTGACCAGGTCAAGTTCAAGTCAAGCTTGGGTCGACATGACCCAATTGCACAAGCAAACCCGATCTGTAGGAGTCACCGACATTATCGTGCCGACACCATCAAGGCAAGGTTGAATGGGCTAGATATGAAAAATCGATGAGGGTTTGTAGATTCAAAAAGTCTACTTGGACATACTTTTTGGCATGAATCTTGGACAAACCCCTACGTTACCCCTTGAATATCAGTGATATTCAAGGGGTAACGTAGGGGTTTGTCCAAGATTCATGCCAAAAAGTATGTCCAGGTAGCATTACTTTTGTAGATTTAGTAAAACGAAGGTACGTATTCATTTGGAGTCAGTTGTAGATAACAAATAGGGTGAGCCCTATTACTCTTAGCTAAGGAAAAACACTACAAGAAAGAAACATGCGCTGCCTCATATCTACTACTGCATAGTCCCGTGTTGCCGGATGACATATGATGTTGTTCATCTTGCTAAAACACAGCCTGCGAAGAAGCAGCAAGTAGAGGTCAAACATGGGTTTTGACTAGATCGAGGGATCGAATTACGCCAATAGAGGCCAACATGTGTTTAACCAGATCTTGTTCTTCGATTGTGGAGTCAACGGGATTCAGATTCCCCATTCGTTTTTGCTTGCATGCTCATGGTGATTGGATCTTCGCTAAGGGCGGCTCTGAGTTTTCGGGGGCCCCCTAGGCGAGTTCCTAAAGTGTGGTCCTACCCGTATACCCACCGATAAATGATAAAAAAAATAAAAGATAATTTTTTTTATTATTTGATCGAAAATTAAGTCTAAACTCCTTACTTACTCTTACCGAATCAGAATTGTGTTTCACATTAACCAATTAACACCAAAATTCAATTATAAAAACTAAGCACTGCTGAAAAACTACTAGTCTTCTTGCATTTCTACCTGCGAAATCACTAATTAAGTCTTCATAATCAAGCTTTTCTACCAAAGACTTTTCAATAGATAACATAGCTAATCCATTGAATCTTTCTTAGGACATGGTGGATCGAATGTAAGATTTGATCAACTTTAGCTTTGAAAAGCTTCTTTCTGCAGATGCAACGGTAACTGGTATAGTCAGCATAATTCTGTATACAACCCATGCATTTGGAAAATAATTATCCCGTGACTTCAAATGATTTAGTACGTCGATTGCTTTCTTTGCGTTATCTGGTAAAAGATCTATCATGATTCTTAACCCCGAAAATAAATTTGTTCCATCAATATCAGAAACACCATCATGTTTCAAAAATTCTTCAAGATTGTTACAAGAAGCCTTTAAAGTGTCTAGATTTGCAAACTTTAACTTCTCCAAATCAAATAAGAACCCAAAAATTTTCACATACACTTCGAACTGCTCAAACCTACTCTTGAACGAAGAAAGAGCTCGGTCTACTATAAATAAGAAGTGGTTAACTCGAAAAGATTCTTCAGCTGATTGTGTCACCTCTTCACTAACATTCTCATCAAACTGTTTTTTTTTTTACAAATGATCCGCCTTTCACGAAAAATAGGTTGAATTTCCATCGTAGTTGCCATATCCTTAGCTTCTGCCATGGCTTCTTCGAATCCAGATTCTCTATACTTTTCAAAAATAGAAATAAGTCTTTTCAATTCATGTATGGTCATATCAATTTGCATATCTTTAGTTTGAAAGATTTTGCTAACAGATAGCAGCAAAAAGTAAATAATGCTAAATTACCATGGCATGCAAAAACTCAAAACTTTCAATTTCATGTATCGCTAGTGACCCGGCTTCACTCTTTGTTTTAGGATCGTCACTATTTTCGGCCAAGTAAACCAAAGTATCTCTTATTTTCGGAGCTTAATGTCTAACTGCACGAACACTGTCCACACGACTCTCCTAACGTGTTGCTGATAATGACTTTAGCGAGAGACTTGACTTGGGCTTCACATCTTTGACATGATCTTTAAACTTTCTACCTATTTGTAGAAGACGAAAACAATGAATAGATCTGTTGTACCACTCTAAAAAAGGATGTAGCTCTTCAACAAGAGTTAGCCATATCACAAAGAGCAAGATTTAAACTATGACAACCACATGGGGGTGTACAAGGCTCTAGGATTTATTTCAAGTAGTCTACTTTGAACTCCTTTGTGTTTTCATTTCATATTAAATCCATTGTCATACCCCTGCCCTCTTATATCACCAACAGACTAAAGTGATTTAAAGCAATTAAGCAATTCAGTCACCCATAATTTAAGCACTTGAGCAATTGAGCAGAATCCTATCAATTAATTTTCAGTCAGCAGACTAAAGTGATCGAATTTCATTGTGCATTCATGCTTTAAACAATTAATATTAATATTTTTTGAAAGTTCTAACAAAAAATATTGTTTGGATGCATTAAACAGTCAATATTTATTAAGAAGTTTTACTTTTTTATCAAGTAAAAAAATAAAATTAGGTTTTTAATTTGTCACTGTAAAATGAGCATGCAACCTTTTAAATAATATAAAGACAGCAATATCAGAGATTTCATTGAGAGTAAAAAAAATTCTATATTATGTATCACTAACCTGGCAATCCAGCAAGGGTTGAAAGCATTCAATAACTCTAACTATGAGTCTATGATGGTCGCGCTACCAGCAATCCCACTCTTGTGTTTCAATCCCCGGAATCTTCTTTGGCTAGCTGCTAGTGCTTGGCACACCATAACTTCTTTTTGACCCGTGAATTAACCCCCACAATTTACAACAAACCAACGAACAAATGAAAGACAAAAAAATAACAAGGGATAAGATGGGAAAACTCTATCTTGGACTCAGATGTAGTGATTCAAAAGTAATTGAAAACGGCAATGGATTTAGGAAGGGTGAAATAAACTGATGATCCCATGGACAATATAGGTGGAAGAAGAGAAGCGTTGTTTTTTGGCCAATTTTGAGAGGGGGGGGGGGGGGGGGGGGGGGGGATCTATAGAATTTTAGTGGTTTTTTTATGGGTTTTTTTATTGCTAATTTCGAGAGCAAGACTTCCGGGCTTTATTGTTATTACTCACTATTTTTTTTGTTGGTTTGAGGACTGGGTTTACTTGTAACATAAATTAGTACGGTAAGTTTTGGGCCCAATTGTAGGCTAAAATCAACAGTCCAGCTATATGTGGATTTAGACTTGGGGGCCTCCATTTTGGGCCAAATTTTGGAGCCCCAGCTGGCCGCTTGTGTGGGCTGTCCCCAGGGCCGGCCCTGATCTTCGCGGGAGTGATTTTGTTAAGGCAATCTGACTACTAGATAGTGAGTGATATAGAAATTGGAACCACTTAAGTTCGTCAATGGATTTGAGTGTCAAGTTTGAGGTGCATTTTGACTAAAATATGAGCTTTGATCAAAATTCAAGTGCTGGTTCAACATGTCGGAGTGTTGAAGAAGAAGACTGCGCCATTGATACAGGAACACACCATTCAATAAGGTACGGGAAGACATTACATGATATCCCTGTATCTCAAGTTGTGTAGGACCCAAGCCAAGGTGGAGATTGTTGGATTTATATCCTGTATTCCGGGTTAACCGGATTGATTTATTGGGTTGGCCAATTGCCAATTGGCCAGGTTGAGGGTCATAAGCATTTTTGGTAATTGCACCGAGGCTTTCTTGGGGGGCTAAAAAGGATTTCTTAGGGCTAAGAGAGTGTAGATTATATACATGATATAATATGTGATCCTAGACTCTATGAGAGGGGAAGATATGAGAGGCTACTCTCTCTCCTATGGGTATCGGTGATTGTTGAACCATGTGGAACTCAGTAAGGAAAGTTGAGTTTTATTCCTATGGACATAGCATTCTTTCCGAACCACGTAAATCTCTATATGTGATTTTCTCTCTTTCATGTGTTTTTTTTATTATCAATTACAAGTTTTACGCTTCCGCACACACGCATTACAGAATATATATGCTAGTTGTTTTCAAGGAAGAAAGGATAAGAGAGACATTTACGGAAAGAAAAGGAGAGAGGAAAGAAATATGATGAGGTACCTCACCCTCCCTCTTTCTCCATCTCACTTTAAATGTGTAGACTGTAGAGAGGTAACCATGCCCCTTACTTGGCCATTTATCCTTTGCTAGGGACGTCAATAGCTTTATCAGCCAAAAAAAGGCAAAGAAGATAGCTAGTGCTATAGGCCCATTGTTCCTGGTCACTGAAAGAACTTAATCACAAAAGAATTTTAGATATGGGCCCTGATCACTTTGGACACGTACAATTGAAGCGTGGATCCGGATTTGGTCAACTGTTTTGAACCAGGTGGTAATCAAGAGGGGTGCGTCCATGCCAAGTTAAATGTTAGTTTAGACATGGAATTGGCATGGGATCCAGGTTTTAGACTGAAAAAGATATACCAGGGATGGCAGTGAATATTCATTTATTGGACTCATCAGCATCTCCTATGATAATACATGATGCATATTGACCACATAAAAGTAAAATATTGGATAAGATACAATATGGACGCTGTTCCTTGATCATCATGATCATGACAATATGAATGCCTTTCCCATTTTGAAGTATCTGGGCATCATGGCCCAACTTAAAAAAAAAAAAAAATGGCCCAACTTAAATAAATAAACTTATGGTGATTGTAGGTTGGCTGAAATATCATTCTAATGAGATGATCCTATCCCTTGATTTCTGGACCATAGGTGAATGAGTGAGGGTTTGGATAGGTCATGAGTAGAACTCGCACTCTCTCCTTGGAGGCCACTTGCCCATGTAAAAGCCCGACTTAACAATTTGAAATTAATAAAATGAGCTTTGTATTGATACAAAAATGAATTTATGTAGGGTTACTCTTTCCACCAAGTGCAATTGTTAATGTTATAAGCTTCATAAAAAAAAATTTTAGTCCAAGCTTTTGAAATTATACATATAAAGATGAAAGAGATGGAAAAAGTATTATTCATTTTAAAAACCTATGGTAGTTGAAAGACTATTGATTTTGTAGACACAAAAGATATTAAATTGAAAATGCACGCGGCTATTAGCAAAAACTAAAACCTCAAGGATTTATTTACAAATCCTACAAAGGAGTGTGTATTAAAGCAACGCGGTTTTAGTACACGCCGTTTTGACTGTATTAAAGATTATGTGGACTAAAAACGCCCGTGGGTTTTGACTTTATTAAAGATTATACAAGTGTGTGGAGAAAGAAGCTGCACAACTTCAAATCCGGACCATCTATTGGCTCGCACTCTATTCCATGCCGACAGTAAAACAAGACCTTGACTTGATTGTTGTGGGATGTGGGTTGCTGCTTCTTTAACTAACTTCAAATCCGGACCATCTATTGGCTCGCACTCTATTCCATGCCGACTGTAAAACAAGACCTTGACTTGATTATTTGTGGGATGTGGGTCGCTGCTTCTTTGACTAACTTTAAATCCGGACCATCTATTGGCTCGCACTCTATTCCATGCCGACTGATAAAACAAGACCTTGACTTGATTATTGTGGGATGTGGGTCGCTGCTTCTTTAACTAACTTCAAATCCGGACCATCTATTGGCTCGCACTCTATTCCATGCCGACAGTAAAACAAGACCTTGACTTGATTATTGTGGGATGTGGGTCGCTGCTTCTTTAACTAACTTCAAATCCGGACCATCTATTGGCTCGCACTCTATTCCATGCCGACTGTAAAACAAGACCTTGACTTGATTATTGTGGGATGTGGGTCGCTGTTTCTTTAACTTTCCAAGAAGCAGGTTCTCCTTATCTAGGTGGGCCCACAAGTGTGTGGAGAAAGAAGCTGCACAACTTCAAATCTGGACCATCTACTGGCTCACACTTTATTCCATGCCGACAGCTAAAACAAGACCTTGACTTGATTATTGTGGGATGTGGGTCGTTGTTTCTTTAACTTTCCATGAAGCAGGTTCTCCTTATTTAGATGGGCCCAGAAGTGTGTGGAGAAATAAGCTCCACAACTTTTTCTCCTTTATAACGGTAGTAGATAGATACAGAAGCACATGGGTTACAGAGATAAGGTCATGTGCGTTAAATGGATGAAGAACTGTTAGAATTTGGGATTTGATTATTTAGGTTCAAAGGTTAGATACTAGTGATTTCAGTATAGTTACTTGGTTAGGATCCTAGTAGACCCTAAATTCCAATAAAGAGTTCTAATTTGGTTGGTGATTTAGAAGGGGTAGTTTAGTACGTGTGGCCAACGCCAATGGTATTTTGGGTATTTCATAAAAATACCGGGTTGAGCTCCGTAGGTAGTTCTAATGTTTCCAAAGAATTTTCGTGTTCAATTCGTGACCATTCGATGTCCCGAAACCCTTCGTTTCACAACCTTTCGTTTAACTAGCTTTATAGTCGTCTTTTTGGAAATGTGGATTTTTCCCTACGAGTATCCAAGGATTGTGATTTTGGGATTGTTGGAAAGGTAATTTAATTGGGAGAAACTTTTTGCTAGTGTCCTTTCAATGTATGGAAAGCCTTCATTTAGGCCGTTTGCTTTATGCTTAAGTCATGGTCAAAGTACCCTTTTGAGAAGGGTTGACTTTTGTATTGAGACCTCGGAATTCATCAAGCTTGGGTTCTTTGGAAAGATGAAATTATTTTTCCTGAACTTTCATGTTGTAATTGAATGTTTTGGTTGCTAGAAATCTGTTCGAATAATTCTCTTCAAACTTAATTCTATTCAAATCCATTCATTTCCTTTCTATCAATTTCGTATCAATTCTATTCAATTCAAATCACATACTTATTCAATTCGAATATCAAATCAATGTACAATAACTTTTGTAGGAAGACAAAGATGTCTGTCACAATAACAAATTGACGAATAATACAATTCATGGATATAAGCAATTGTTTTCGAACTCGAGGTCAATAATGAAGTTAGTTTCAATATGTAATGCAATTTAATTGAAAGAGTCAACGAGATTTACTATCTGATCCTAATCTATTTACATGTTGTCTCTAACTGTCTATTATGATGTAGTTTTAGGTAATTCAATGTATGTGTTATAATTCGTTGGTGTCACGTTGTGTGTATGCGAGGTACATCAAGATCCCCTAAACCAACACTCATGGTGAAGTACTGGACCAGCTGGATAAGGCACATGAGATAATCTCACCCTTAACGATATCTCATGTAATTACAATTACCATTGGACTATGTTTTTTTTTTTTTTTTATGGTAGAATACCTTTGAACTATGTTAAATGGTCAAAGGGTACCCTTTATGGGCCCTACAAGTTCTTTCCATGTCTAACAACCCTAATAGGTTAGTGTGTACATCATAATTATCCTTGGGGTTAATTATAAAGAGTTATGGACCTATAAAATTAGGCGATAAATCCAAATTTGGTCAAAAGTCGATCCCGAGGCAGAAGCTCCTCTCGCTCGAGCGGCCATAAGGTTCGCTCAAGCAGACCTAGTCATTGGGCATTCTCGCTCGAGCGACCTCTCCCGCTTGAGCGAGCTGCCCAGAATTCTGGGTTCGAATTTTGGTCTTCTTCGTTTCTTTCACTTGAATCGTGCAAACGGAACCTTCTGTTCCAACTGATCAAATTGCCATTTTCTCAACATAAACTATCATGCACACCACTCCCACTATCCAATTCCTCGACCATCACACCAATAAAGAAAACCCCTCCATTCAAACTCAATTGGTAATTAGAGGCCGAAAGTGCAAGATTACTGAGTTCATACCATCCCATCAAAGATTTAACAGCATGCATGAATCAAATTACTTACACTTGCCTTAATTGGTGCTTTACATGCGTAAATCTCTTCTTTTGACTCAAATGCAAGAAAATCCCCCAATTTACAAACCCTAATAAGAAATTCATGCCAATTAATTATTAGGATGCATGCATGTAAAGGAAAGGAGTCTCCTTGACTCCATTACAAACAAAAATCTGAAATGGAATTGAAGCTCTTACCATTTGTAGCAAGTAGAGAGACCGGGAAGAGGATCTTACCAAACAAGGAAGATGGGAAGACGGAGAAGGAGATGAAAGATGAACTTTCTTTCTTTCCAAATTAACATGCACAACCCTTCCTTTGGTAATTGAAGAGAGAGAGAAGAAGAAGGAAGGAAGCAAGAAGGAGAGAATTCTCTCATGCAAATTGAAGAAGGAATGATCAATGGCTGGTCTTGGTTTTGTTTTAAATTTTAAATGGACATTTTCTCAATTTTATGAGAAAACCTAGTTTCTTTCCTCTATGGCTGGTCTCAATTTTGAAGGAATGATCAATGGCTGGTTTTGAGGTTCAATGAAGTGGAGTCAAATACGAAAATTGGCATACTCATTGAGATGCACGCAATGACGCTAAGATGACATGCATATGATGAAAATTTTTAAAAATCTAAAATTACGGAAAAAATCCTTTGATTTATCTAATCAAGTCAAATCCTATTCAAACTACCAACCCAAGACCCAAGGTCCAATCCCATAGACCCACTAAGAATAACTAAGATTAAAATAACTTAATTTGCTAATCAAATACAATTAATTCAATAAAATATGATTCATTAGCAATAACCAAGATTAAATCCGTTCGGGGTGTTACACTGAGTGCATAATTTGAGGGTTCATATATTTGGATAATTGAGATACCTTAATGTTTTTTAACAGTAGGTACTTATTGCATATGACTTGCAGATAATCGGAGTAGAAGGCAAAAAAACCCAGTAATTATTACAAATATTAAGCGAACTCAAGTAGCAGAATTAGTAGATAGGGTAGTAAATGCTATAAGTTTTTTTTTTTTTTTTTTTCATTCACAACTTTGGAAGTGTAAGAACATAATCTATACAAGACATACATCATCTTATTACAATAAACGACACTCAATTAGAAGGGTGGAATTGAAGTGGAAAACTCAATTCCTACATCAGTTTGGCGGGAATGAAAAGAGAGCTGTAGCAGAAGAATTTGAAGAACCAGTGAGATATGATGAGTCAGTGAAATTCGAAGAGCCATTTGTAGTAGACGGTGAATAAGAAAATGTGCGCATATTCATCGTTGGGGCGAAATACATGGCCACAGGCATCTTAGATGGAAGACTAGGGAGTGGAGCTTCCAATTCAAGAACATCAATCGCTTGTCTTATGGAAGGTCTTAAATTGTGATCAGGGTGAGCACACCATAGCCCCAAAACCATCAATCTCTCCATCTGTTGCTCATCAAATTCATTATTTAGCCTCTCGTCTGCAGCATCAAGAAGTTTCCCTCTTCCATAGAGCTCCCAAACCCATTCCACCATCCTAACCTTACTTGCTTCTTCCTTAGGCTCCACAGGCCTTCTCCCACATGCAATTTCCAAGGCTACAACTCCGAAGCTATAAACGTCCGACTCCTTACTCGCCTTTCCGGTTGTGACACATTCTGGTGCCAAGTAGCCCATGGTCCCTGCTAGCACTGTGGTCTGCGAGCCAAGTTCATGATCCACAAGCCTAGCCAGGCCAAAATCCCCAAGCTTTGCATTGAAGCCTGAGTCCAACATCACATTACTAGACTTGATATCTCTGTGGACCACGCATTGCTTCCATTCTTCGTGTAGACATAGCAATGCTGACGCCAATCCCATGGCGATTTTATACCTCAACGACCATCGGAGAAACCTTTTTCCTCGAAAGAGATGAGAATCTAGACTCCCATTTGGCATGAACTCGTAAACAAGTAGGAAGTGATCACCGCGCACATGGCACAAACCAAGGAGTTGAACTAGATTCCGGTGTCGCAATTGGCTAATGATCTTCACCTCGGAAACAAACTCCTTCTTCCCTTGTTTAGAACCCTTTGAAACTCTCTTAACTGCGACATTCGAGTTCAATTCACTCAAAAACCCCTTGTAAACACATCCAAATCCACCCTCCCCAAGCTTACCATCCTCTGAGAAATTGTTCGTTGCAAGGGCTAGTTCATTGTAGGTGAATCTCTTAGGCCCAGTTCCTATTACAAATTCATCATCAATACACGCATGGCATTTCCTCGAACCAAACCAAATCAGACCACCCAATCCAACAATCGAAAGAGTCACACAAACAAGTACCAGGCCTACTGCCAATCCAGTCCTATTTGGCGCCCAACCGTCTCCATGATCTTCAGTAATCTTCTCCCATGTAGAATTAAAAGTCCCATGAAAGAATTTGATGTATCTCCACGAACCTTCCTGTTGACGCTGAAAACCCAATATAAATCCACTCTGGCAGTACTTGGCTCAAATCCACGATATAGTACAAACTCGAATTCCCTCCAAAAATTGGATTTTTGTCATAAGTTAAAAACACACTTAGATTTTTAGTACTAGAATCATAACTCACCCATGCATTGGCAGTAGCACCATTCTTGATGCTACTGCGCCATGTCACGTTGGCCTTCGAAACAATCGAATTGACGTCGATGCCAATATGATCTGCGCTTGGATCCCATTCGTTCATATAACTATCAAATTCAACGGCAACAAGCTGATTCTCTGTCGCATTCGTTCTCGAATTCAAACTGAAAAGACCCATTTCGCCGCCGCCTGAAGCCGGAGGTATGTATGAGCCGTTGGCGGCAAGGAAGAAGGCGATACCATTTCCGTAGCTGGATGAGTTGAGCGCGTTGATGATGAAGGAGAAGTGGGTTGTGAAGTTGATGAGCCTCTGAGTCTGAGAGTCCCAGAGGCGCACCGGTTGGCTGTAGATGGCTCGACCGACGCTGCCATCTATGGGGACGTCAAGTTGGTTCTTGGTAAGTTCGATGACTTGGTTCGAGGAGAAGGCGTCGCCATAGTAGCTTATGTCCTGCGTGTTCGGGCCAAATCGTGGGAAATCGAAGTGCAGTGAGTGAGCATAGGGGAGAAGAAAGGAAAGGATGATGATGGTAGGGGCTGATAGGAAGAGATGGAGGGCTTTTTGACATGGGAGATGAGTTCTTGAGTTGCAGAAAACCATGGTTTGAAAGGATTATGGAAAAAGAGAAGGAGGGGAGCTTTGGTGCAATAAAGGCTGATTGAAGTGGTCAGGGAATACATGGGTTTTAAATGGCATGTGATGATAAATGTATATATATACTCTTCTGTTGATGAGAGAAAATACTTTTTTCAATATTAAGACGTGTTTGGGTGATTCAATAATAGTCAGTGGTCAAAAGTCCTCTCTCTCTCTATAAAGATCATACAGAGACGTGCAATTATGCAAATATAGTTGAAAATATGGCTTCAATCACCAGCCACCATTGTTGACTTTCTGGCATCCCACATGGCACTGATTGCAGCCCATCTGTTTGACTTTGATGAAGAACTTGACATGGCACTTGTCAGGTGGTGCATGGGGTGCATGTGAAGTAGTCTCCTTTAGAACTCTTATAAAGGAGAGAGGCTACTGTGTAAAGTAATCAGTGGAGGAGCCTTAGGTGTGTGAGGTGGAGTGACTGTGAGCCGCAGAGAGAAGATTTTGTGTCAAAGAAAATTGGGTTTAACAGGGATTTGGGTTCGTGAGGATTTTCTTTCCTTATTGTAATCTCCTTGTCACTAGTAGTGAATTGATCTCCGCTGCTCGTGGACGTAGGCATCTTGCCGAACCATATTAATTTTGTGTCTACTTATAGTTGTTTATTTGTGTGTTTGAGATTGTTTCATTGTCCACCTTGAGACTTCCGCACAACAAACTGGGAGACAGATCAAAGGTGGGTCACGTTCCTAATCATTGATTAGGTGTTTAATAGCAGTGGAAAGAGGTTGATCTAGATCGATCTCAAGTGGACCACAGCTTGCGTCCATCGTCCTGGCAGAGGAGAAGATCTGAAGAGGGCCATTGATTCTCTCTAACTGGACACAGGAGAAAAAAAAGGGGGCGTTTCTCTCACCTGGCTGGTCACCATCATCGAAGATGGCCAGCAACTATCGCCTCCGCAAATCGCCGGAACTGCAGGAGCTACAGCCGTCTCCATCACCGACGCCCACTGCAGGCACTGTGGTTGCTGCGTGCAAAAAAAAAAAAAAAAAAGGGCCTTTTTCTTCTTAAACTATCTCCGTCTAAAACATGGTACATAATGGGAAATAAATTTTATGGAAAAAATAATGATGTTTCGAAATCAAAAGAAAGAGGATATCCATAGTTATCTATATTCCACCGAAAAGTAAATAAATAATAAACAAAACAGTTATCTATGTGTTCGAATAGGCACATGGAACACAAGAAAGTCATCCTAGAATTTTAAAACAAAAATCCCCAACTCTAGTAATGTATCTTGTTTCTACAAAAAAAAAAAAGGCGGATTTCCTCATTCTCATGACAAAATATTGGTCCTGTATAGAGCCTAAGAGACATTTCACAGCCAGCCAAACAAGAAAGCCATAAAAGTTAGGAACCCTTCCTTTGCAGGATTTCTACGTTTATGACAGTTCGACAATGAAAAGAGTCCCATGCCATAGTTCAATGGTCCAATCCCAACAGGCCCTCACCTAACTGGATAATTTGAGGGACCAGATATCAACAGTTGATAAGAATGTTGATGAAGGATCTCATTCCAAGTACCTTTTAGACTGGGATCTCATAAAGCACACCACAGCACAGGCACTATCAAAAAGTCCATCGTTCTCACACATCATATTTTATACCCAAACCTCATGTCAACAGCTGATAAAGACGCCTTACCTCAGTAGTAAAGCGCGGCAGTTCTCACATGGCCGCCCAAGGTTCGAACCCCGAGCATGCCACCTTCTCTCACCCAAGGGCCTCTTCCCTTCCAATGTCTCCTTCCCTCACCCAAGGGCTCTCCCACTACCGTGGGTTCAATGGATCCCCAACCCCTCAGCTGGGATACCAAAAAAAAAACTAGTGTGCCAACAGCTTTAGCCTTTAAGTAGCCTTCCATTTCTATGAAGCTTCCAAACCTACTCTACCAACCTCACTATTGACTTATCTTTGATGGCTTCCACCCGCATCCAGTCTAAATCAATCAAGAACCCCTGTAAATATCTCTAAATCCTCCATTCCCCAATTTCTCATATGAGAAGTTGGTTACTTGCTGTAACCAACTCTTCATGTGAAAACCTCTTAGGCCATGCCCCTCCTTCAAAGACATCATCTCTTGATGTGAGGTTGACCTCTTCTATAGCTTGCATTCATCTACTACTATTCCTATTCATTACCATTACCCAACCTACACAGACCCCCAAAAAAATTTATAGTACATTTTTATAAATTGGTTGTTTTGTTTTTCATTAAGAATACTTTGCTATTTATAGAATACAATAAAGATCATTAACTTAAACTAAGAAAATAAGCAAATATATTTAAAGAGAAAACCTAATCACTTCATAAATATAATCTAATCTGATCATAATCTAAGATAATACAAAATCATAATATATCCAACCTTTTTAATATAGACCATTCTCTATCAACTCCTCCTATGAAAGCACTGACAAAAATTACCAAACCCAATGTCACACCCCAATTCCGGATCCCAAGTTACCGGCACGGTCCCCGGATTTGGTGCACAACCTCCCAAATAAACCGGGAGTTTCCAGGATCATAGGTCCACTGTGAGGTCTAACTAAAAACTTTTCCAACAATATCCATAAGAACAGTTAAGTACGAAAGCAAATAAAGAATAGGTGGAAGCAATATGTCAAATATAATAGGGTGCAAGTTCATGCTAATCTCAAAGTGGAAATATAAAGGTGTACGTATCATGAATAATCCCCCAACCTCACACAAATGGCAGTTCAACCCCAAAAATGAAATCACTCAACCCTCTGCTCAGCTAATGGCGCCTCGAGGAATGCCTCATCCTCCGGGGTCGGTAATGATACCTAAGCACCGAATAGTGAGTCAGATCCAAAGGACCTGGCAGAACAGTACACTAATAACATAGTATGGATGCATCAAAAGGGGATAATGATAGAAATAAGATTAATGGAGTAACAATGGTACAATGCTAAGAAAATCGTGCAATAATGGAACAACATGGGTCAATATAAAGGAACTAGCTAAACCATCCATCTAATCAATATGGCACATCCACACAGGCTAGTACCGCAGGAAATTAAGACGATGTCCTCATGTACTACATTCGAGTTGCGGTGGGGAAATGCACGGGATCATAGCAAAACCGTATCGACATTACCGGAGTTTGTCGACCGTATGATGGTATAGTGTAGTGTCATGTGATAGATACCCCGGTGGCGTACGTCCACCTTACTAGCTCATCATCATGGCCTTTCTATATAGATAGTTCTTACCAAGGGTGATCAGTGCGAAGGCTAAGCTCAGATAAACCAAGTGTATGTTTTAAGTTGACTCTAAGGAACCACATATACAGGTCAGTGTCTGGCTAGGCTACCATTGCGTGAGCAATGTCTCATCGGTCCATACAATGTCCAGTATCATGGTCCAATCCATATTACAGTCCATGAAAAAAAATACAATCCATCATCATATCCATATCCATATCAATCATAATAATCAATCCATATAAGTTCAAATCATATTCCATCCACAATTGGGTACCTAATCCTTATGATCCATCCATCTACTCCGTGGTCATCACATCCATCCATCCATTAGGCCAAATAATAGCATGCACAGCAACATGCCAACATACACGGTCAAATGTACTCCGTACATAGTCAAGGTCACCTCTAGGTCAACCCTAGGCCAAGGTCCTCATTTCCATTTATTAATCAAGTTGACGATGAATATAACAGTAGTGACACTAATGAAAGAGCATAAAGGATATATGACACCAACATCCATCAAGAAAGGAATATATTCAAGTAATCCATTCTAGATCCAAGCCACACATTCAGGTGTAGCATCCCACTTCACCAAACAGTGATTAAAAAGGGTTTCAGATACATATTAATTAGTAATTTGGTGCTCTGAAGGTAAAGGCACCCAAGACCCTTTTCCAAGCATCCATTTGGTTCCATTTCCACAGCCCTAGACCCTACTTTAGGTGGCTACATGGGTCAAGGTTAAGCTCGGTCCTTCACTCATGCTTAGTCCACCCATCTTAGTCCAAATGGAAGGTCAATGGGGCCCACAATGGTTAAATTACAAAAGGAACTGGTTCTGGAAATTATGCTCGCAGTGTATTCGGATGAGTGAAGTGTTGGGCAGCCCAACCAGCAGATATCCTCGCCCGAGCGAAGCGCCGTAGGCTTCACTCGAGAGAACATCCCAGAGGGTCCCCTCGCTCAAGCAAGCGGACTACCTAGGAGCTCCCTTGTCCCAGCGAGCCTACTCGCTCGAGCGAGCTATGCTCTCGCTCGAGCGAACAAACAACCTGGGGTGGGGCATGGGTTCCAGCGAGCCTCCTCGCTCGGGCAAACCGTATGCTCACTTGAGCGAGAATTTCCAAATTATGTTCCTCAACTCCTTCGCTCGATTTCCATTCAAAACCCATCAATCTTATTCCAAATCATCATAAAACCATCTCCAAACATAAATCCTCATCATTTACCACAAATCCATTATCCATGGGCCATTGATCTTCCAAATGGAAGATCCCATCCATCAATAGCCAGCAATCTATAAACAAGATCTTAAAGAGATAGATCTACACATCAAGACATCCATGGAATAGAAATTGACATAATTCAAAGGAAGAGAACATGCATTCTATGCTAAAAGGTATATTGCGCTTGCCTTTGGTCCAACCGAGGGTTCCTTTGCTTGATCGTCAAGATCCAAGCTCCAAAATCACAAATTCAAGCTCTAAGGGTCTCCAATCTCTCAAACGGCCCACCAATCTCAAATCTACAAAGATCTAAGTCTCCTACACCTAAATTCCATGGAGAAAATGCATGAGGAAGGAGAATTCTACGAGAAGGAGAGATAGATCTAGAAGGAATAGAGCTAGGGGAGGAAACTCACCTTGTTTGGAAGAGAAGAAGAAGATCTAGCTGATGAAAGGAGACCTCTAGCTTGTAGATGGATGTAGCTTGGAGAGATGCCTTTCATGGAGGAAATTAAATGGAAGAGAGGGAAGAACAAAGAAATGAGAGGGAAATGAGAGAACAGAGAGATGATCGTTTGAGATGGGGGAGATGGATTTGTTATATAGGCTTTCTCTTGGAAAATGACTAAAATGCCCTCCTTAAGTGGCTAGGTTAATGAATAGACAAAAGGGTATTTAGGGTATTTTAGGTGTATTTGCACAAATCTCCAAAAGAAACCCTCCGAAAACTTAGAAATTACATCTAGGGGCCTCTAACCATCTAACTAACTATATACTAAAATACATCTAACTCCCTAACAATCCTATAAATCTCCAAAGACCCTAAATCCTATAAACTATGCCTAATTCCAAGGAAAAGACTAATAAACTATCCTTGCTAACCCATACTAATTAGCCTAAATATAGTTAATATACTATAATTAATTATAATTAGGGCCCATAAGTAGGCGGGGCCTCACACCCACCACCCATATTATCTTCTCTGCTTGAGTAAATCTCCCAAACTATGCAGCAACAATGGCTCTGCAGTACTGTGCAAGCCATGATTCCAGCTCATGCCTGCAAGGAAGTCGATGATTTGATACCGGTTCCCACACATACGACTGAAGGGTACCTACCATTCAAGGTTCACAAAATTCTCAAAATATGACTGCGACAAAATGGTTCTTATAGACAATGTTTTAGGTGGGGGAAGTTGCATTGGCCTTAATCTCCACGCGCCGAGTTCGCTGGGATATAAAAATCAGCAGGGGCAAGAAAGAGGGTGAGACCATCACTGTAGGCACAGCAGAAGTTAGTGCATCAATGGTAAAAGAGAAAAGGGCGATGAAGTCTAAGGTGGTGAAAGAATCACAAAGCCAGACATGTTTGACAAAGGTCAGTTGATCGATACAGGCCAAAATATAGACTCAGTTGCATTGAATGGAATCAATGAAATTCAAAGCATCACCCTCTTATGGAATTCCGAATCCAGTTGTATCAAAGAGAGAAAAATTGGAAAGAAAAAACATGAGAAGATCCACAATTCCAGATAAGAGTGTATGCTACATTGCAAATGTTTATACAACTTACTCTATTCATTTAGAAAAAAAAAAAAGATAAGACAAACTTGCAGAAGCATTTCAACTGGCCTGGTTCCTTGTCAAGGATTGGTATATTGTTATGAGAATAAGTTTGCAACTTAGGTGAAAAGATATAGAAACTAATGCACTACATATACTGTCGGTAGCACCACCAGTGTGCTGCAAGAATGGGCACTCGCCTTCTGCGGGATTAGAGAATCAAGAAAAAATGTCTAGCTTGAGATTAAAATTTAAAAAGGAGTCACCATTATCAAACTCAGATGAATCAGAAATCATGTCAAATATTGAGTGTTTCTTTATTTGACCTGTTAAACACTGGTTAAAGAGGTAGGGTTATGGTTATCAAAAAAAAGGTAGGGTTAAGTGTGGAAAGTCAACCACGTTGTGTTCCCTCTCTTGCCTTTTTATCCTTTGTACAAAAGAGCATGGCTTAAAGAGGTAGTGTCATGTGCATCAAATGGATGAAGAGTCGAGTGTGCTTGGGACTTGATGGTGTGGGGTCAAACATCAGATCTAGTGATGTAGGTATAGTTGCTTGGTTAGGATCCTAGTAGGACCCTCGAGTTCAATGGAGAGTTCTAATTAGCCTGGTGACGCATGGAAGATGGGCTTTAGAGGGTTTTGATGGATCGATAGACTTGACTGTACAACAATCAAAGGATTTTTTCTTATCAATCTTGTAGGAATATTACACAAATGATGCTTGTTAAATCATCGTCTGGAATGGAGGTATGGATCTTTGCATAATTGCATACAAGGGTCAATCTGGTACAATCAAGTAGCCCATAGGACAATCTATCTGCCACTGCAGATCAGCTGCAAATATAATTCCTCTTTCTGCGGAACAGCTAGTGTAGAAAACAATCTAATTTTTGTTTCTTTTTCTGTCTGCTTATAGACTGAATACACCACAACCAGCTCCACTCATAACAATTCAATTTAGAAGAAGAAAAAGAAAAAGAAAAGGAAAATGTTGGGGGGGCGGGGGGGGCGCCTGATGGACTGGCTTCGAAAATCAGATGTCATGGATGATCCTCTACTAATAAATTTTCCTTTCTCCCTCGAGTTCAGATGCAGGATTGTCACATAAACCTACGTGTTGAACCAAGTTAAATCAAAAGTGTAGAAAAAAAACATTTATTTTAGAATTAACTGAAATGCAATGTGTGAGACCCCACCCCTGGTGGGCCCTCAATTTGAATTGGAATACTATATATTAGCCTAAGTAATTTAATTGTACTAATTATGGGGTTTAGATAAGGGTAGTTATGTATTTTCCTAGGATTAGTCTAGTTGTGTAATTAGTAGAGTCAATAGGGTGTCTTTTATTAATTTTAGAGTTAGTTTGTTTGTTAGAGGCCCTAGCTAGAAATTAGTGTTTACTATAGGGGGTTTGCACCAAAGAATCTTCTAGAAGCCCACCTAAAGACCTAAGTACCCTCCACCCTAACCCTAATCCTATTCTAACCCCAAGGGCATTTTTGTCCCTAGCCCAAAAACCCAACCTATTTAAACTAAACCCTCCCTGCCCAAGCAATCACTGTTCATCTCCTCTCTCAATTCCTATCTCTTTCTCTCTTCTTCTTCCCCACTTCTCTCCAACGAGCCCTCATCTTCCCTCCAATTCCTATCTCTCGCCCTCTCTCTTTCTCTCCCCAGAATTTCCAATAGAAGGCCAACCCCAAGACTGATCTGCAACAGAAGAACCCCACGGCTGGATTTCCCCTATTATAGCTTGGTTCTATATCTTCCCTCTTCCTTCTAACTGCACTGATCAGGCAAGTGCTCTACGCTGCTAACTTAGAATGCATGAATTATCTTCCTCTTGATTCTGCAAATTTTAATTCTGTTTATATATGTTTAGATCGATCTTTGAGCTCGTTTGTTGGTTTTTCTTTGGCCATTGATGGATGAGGTCATCTCATTTGGATGATCAATGGTCCGGTTGATGGATGGTTGATATAGAAGTGATTTTTCTTCTTTGATTATGTTTCTGTGATGGTCTGAGGAGAAGTCCAGGGGGATTGGGGTCGCTGTAAATTCCCGGAGGTGGAATTGTGAAAACCCGTCTTGCTGCGTCGAGACCGGGACCGAGGTGGGACCACCTTTGGAAAATCAGGACCCCACATCTGTTTAAGGGGCCCTTGGCGACCATGAGGGTGGATTTTGATCTAATCTGATCAAGCATGGGAAAGTGGTCCAGTGAATTTGTGGGGCCCAGGTAGATCCCTGATTTCAGACCTGGTCCAGATATAGGATCATGAAATTCTCCTCAAACCCAGAGCTCAACGATGGCCGAGCTCAGCACTGGCAGAGCCCAGCGATGGCCGAGCTCGGCACTGGCAGAGCCCAGCGATGGCCGAGCTCGGCACTGACCGAACTCAGCGATGGCCGAGCTCAGCATTGGCAGAGCTCAGCGATGGTCGAGCTCAGTACTGGCAGAGCTCAGCGATGGCTGGATTCAACACTAGCCGAACTCAGTGTTCTGCCGAGCACAATGCTCAGGTTGAGATCCGCGTTTAGCCGAGCTCAGTGTTTAAGCAGAGCTCAGTGTCAAGGCCGAGCTCAGTGTCTTGGCCGAGCCCAGTGTTATGGCCGAGCTCAGTGTTTTACCGAGCTCAGTACCAGACCGGGCTCCGTGCTTAACCGAGCTCAGCGCTTGACCGAGCTAATAGCTTAACCGACCTCAATGCCTGACCGAGCTCAACGCTTTACCGAACTCAGCTGGGTGACCGAAATGAGCTAGGCGCTTTGCCGAGCTGAGCTGGGTGACCGAGCTGAGTGTTCAATTGAGCTCAAGTGCTTAGCCGAACTCCGAGCTGGATTCCGAAAAAGACGGATTCCAACAAGGGAAACTAGAACCTGGGACATTCCCTTCAGCCAGAATTCTTAGTGTGCACGGCCAACTACCCAGGCCAGGGGGTTAGCCGAACTCACAGGAAGTTCTGGACAAACAGGCTTTGCCTGCAGGGTGTTTACTTCTCTGATCCCAGTATGCCGAATTGACCGCCCAGGCCAGGAGGTCGGCTGAGCACACTGTGTACTGTGACACTTCTCAGATTCTAATTTCTATTGTTGTAATCATATGTGGGACCCATTGACCATCCAAATAGACTTCCCTCACTGTGCCAACTACGAGTCGATGGTGTGGCTCAACCTTGACTCGTGGGGTCCACTAATTAAGGTCCAGGTTATGTAATCTAAGATGATTCGACCTTTATACGTTACCAAGTGATGCACATAACTTCTGAGCACCAAACACAGTATTCTTTAGCATCTGTGGTTTCACTTAAAGATCAAATTACCTGAGATAGACCTGAATCTGAAGTGGATCATTTACTTAGGTTGGACTGTTGATATCTCCCATTGATCCTTGTACTTGGAGATTCATCTCCCTCATATTATTACTGTCACTCTATTGTCCTTATTATTGCTTATACCTGTTAATTAAATGGAAAATGGAGGACCTGAAACCTAGGACTACTTAGAGGTGACCCGGTAATATGATGAGGTGAACATTGACCCGTGTCTGTGGCTAGGCGGGCCCCTTTATGGCCTAAGTTTGGATGAGAATTATCCTAAACTGGAGAGGTTAGATTGTATGGGCTTGTGACCCGTTATGGATGTAAATGGATCATATGTTATTGAACATGGACTTGTATCTCATATGGACTGTTATAGACCAGGTCATGTATTTGGTGGGCCTTGGTATGGATCCATTGACTGGACTTGGACCTGGATTATGATCCATGGATGCTTGGACCTCTTAGGGACTTTGTTAGGACCTTGTTCACGCAAGGCAAAGCCTAGACAGACACAGACCTTTATTGTTTCCTGAGTCGGGATAGACATTCACTCAGTTGATCTAAGCTCAGCCAGTTGGACTGATCATCACTGGTAGGAGCTATTGAGAGTGTTGTGTGGCTATCATTATGAGCATTGTTGGAGACAGACGGTGCAATACCAAGTCCGGTCTCAGTGTGTGTTGATGGATGATGATTATTTGTGGGGCTAGATAATCCCCAGCACTGTGAGATTTTCCCCGCCGCGATTGTGTTCAGTATGGGAGGGCCGCGGCATAATATCCCGCGGTATCCAGCTTGTGTAAGTGTGCCATTTTGTGTAGGTTTATTATATTATGTTTATCTTGATTCTATTTGATTATCTTGCTCAACTGCCTAGGATCTGTACCATTGCTATTCTCTTAACTTTATTACTGTCTCTACTCATTTGATGCATACGTTCTATACTATTAGCATACTGTGACTTGCCAGATCTTTAGATCTAATCCACTCTTGGTGCTTAGGTCTTGACCCCGAGTTCGAGGGCGATGCGTACGCACTCGTAGAGGTGCCCGTAGTAGGTGACTACGGATGGGGACCGGCCGACCAAGAGGTCGAGCTGGAGGGTGGAGAGCTGGCACCAGTGGCAGGGGCTTGAGTGTCTATTTGTTTGGGATTTTGAGAGATTTTTGTAGTGAGTTGGGTAATGTTGGAAATATGTAATTAAACTTTGGTTTTTATCACTTGTCATTTTAGGCTGGATAAGCCCGTTATACATGATATGATTTTGATGATACCTTATGCTTCCGCTACCTCTGTATTGCTCCCGCTTATTTCTTTATGCTTCCGCAATATTAACTGTTGTTATAATATTGTTCAAAAAGTTTTAAATTGGACCTCACTGCGGACCTACGATCTTGGAAGTTCTCGGATTTTCCGGGAAGTAGCGAGCCAATTTCGGTGCTTTGACGATTTTCTCGGTATCCGGAATTGGGGCATTACACAATGAATAAGAGATAGAATTAGAAAAATTACCACCCTTGAATTCTAAACTTGAAAGTAGAACTTCACACTAAAAGTAGAAATCAGGGAGGGGAGAAGATACAAACAACAAATTTCAAGCAAAACAGAAAAAAAATTACAATTTCTAGACAACTGTAATCAAGTACAACGATATCCAATTACTGCATTGAATCTCATATTTTGGTAAACATGAATTCATTTATGAAAGTTGAATAATTAGTGAACATCATTTCCAATTGTTGCAGACCTACAAAAACAAGATACAAAGCCTGAAGTAAGAAAGATGTACCCAACATGTCCATCATGTCATTGCTATTGATGGCTATCAGGTCTTCTTTGGATAAACATTGACCCAATTAGAATGGCGATCCCTGTTATTGCAATTGTGAAAAGAATACGTCTCTTTGATGAATTGCATCCTGACCTTCTGGGAACACCTTGTTCTCTCTGAGGGATACTCCAATTCCTTTGAAATCCAATGGTCAGTGGATTGTAAGCAAGGTAAAAAGGTTGTTCATTGTAACTACTAAAACAAACAACAAGGTAGAAAAAACTCTGTGCAACTACAAAAAAGCATATGAAGTCGAAATAAATTCTCCTTTAAAAAACGGCCCATTCCTAAGACACCATCTTCTTTCTTTAGAGAATTTAAAAATTGTGCCCAAAGCCAAGTGCTTCCGGATTCCAAATATTAAATAAAAATTGTTCTTGTCTTCCAGCACTTGGCGCAATGTTAAGACAGATTTGAACCTAAGGTTTATGCTTGTATTCTCTGTAGGTAGTCTTTGTTACTTAGTTGTGTACACTAGGACAGCGCATCAAGTAATAAAGTAAAAATATTATACCTCAATAGTATATTAAAATGAGTTATAACATGTGAAAACATATCTGTAAGAATAGAAAGGCATTATAAATGCACATAATAGTAAACAAATGAGAAAAAACAACACAAAAAAATAAGTTAAATAAGGTTTTCTCTTATTACAAATGTTGGAACTTGGAAAAAAAATGATTACCATCTATGATTGTTGCGCAAGTAGAAACATATAAAATTATGATTACCTAGTGACAAGATCACTTAAGAACAAACACCTAGTAAAACATGACACACATGAAATCAAAACTAAACATGTTCCTAAAAATCACAATTGTGGGATGCCATGGAAATTATACAATGAACTGGCAATTGGCGCAACATCACGACTTCTAAAGGAATTTTATGATTGGTTTCAAAAAAAAAAAAAAAAACATATAACGGTTTAAAGATAAAATATGGAAATGTTTCAAATTAATAGCATAGGTAAATTGAGAACTAAAACTACCTGGAAGATTCTGCAATATAGTTACTATGAAGAAGGATTTCATGATCATTTAGTTCATGCCACCGAATATATTTGTTACAAACATCGCAATATTCTGGCCGATTACCACAAACTTCCTGAAACCACAAAAGGTGAAAGCAAGTTACAGAGACAATTATAGCTAATGACACTGCAAATTTGTTATGTTTCAACACAGAGTTGTCAACAGTTGCTACCTGATGCTTACTGAGGTCAACTGCAGGCAACAGGAACTCACAATATTCACATGTAACAATCCTTTGTGGGCAACTTTCACGTTTATGGAGCGCCAAAACTTCACGCTCAATTTCCTCACTGCATAGTGAACAAGCTACCTGCCCTCACAATAATTTAATTTCCAAGATATTTCATAGATTACATAAAATCCTAAATATCACTACCAAAACCAAGTCACAAATTTATAATTGGAATCAGACCAACTTCAGAGCCCATGGAAGCAATGATTTAGTTATGTAGGAGGTTGCCAGGCACTAAACATGAGAGCCACAAAACTTACAGAGGTTGTCTTCGAGGTTGGGCCATTGTACTAATGATCAGAACCATTCAGGAAGTAGACCACAACATGGATAGGTTATCATTGGTCCTCTTTACACAACAATCGAACATTCATCAATGAACATAGAAAATAGAAAGGCCAACAGTTTACCCTCTTCTCAAATGGCAAGAATTATTTTCAGTGAAAAGAAAGAATGTACCAAGCACCAACCATCTGTCATGAATGCTTGTTACTAGAACCAATTCACCCCATGGAATACAAATTGTTTTTTGTGTCCAGCCTTGGATGCCAACCTTTTGCTAATAGGAAACATCATGAATCTTTGTTGATTTAATAATAATAACGATAAAGATATTTTATTAATAACTGCCATGAGGAAGAGGATTCAAGCCTACAATCTCAACAACAACTTCCCACTATTCAAAATTGGAATGTCAACTAGGCTAGGTGAGTTTTGTGTATGATACGTAAATCGGTCATAAATTGTCCAAGACAGCCAAAACCTGAACCCACCCAAAATGGACTGAGGTCAAAATCTATAAACCCTTACCCGTGCTGAGCCCAGTAAAACCACTATCAAACCCACCCCTAATAAGGGCCACCTAGGGCAGTTTTAACCTGATCCATTGCCATCCCTAGAAAGTATTGGCACTCTTCTTGAAAATAAATTTACAACTAAAAGAGAAGGTCAAGAAATGGATCAGAGTTACAACAACCGGGTCGTACCAGACACAAATAAGGGATGAATGAAACGTACACATCTATGATGCCCAAATACAGCGTGGATATGAAAAATATAACCCATTGATTAATGAAAAGAAAGCCCTTTAGAAATGCCAAGTAAACAAGTCCTTTACAATAAAGATTAGTAGATGAGAGGAACATGCCTGCGGATGTACTATTTTATTTATTTATTTTTAATGGACCATGTGTCAAATTGAAAATGGCTACTTGAAAAGTTCTTCACAGAAACAATTTGATGAGGACATTAGAGCTCACATAAATTATGCAAGAGAAAGAAAGTAGATCAAGATAACATACGGGCAAGCATCTTTGTGGTTGGATGATCACTGCCGGTGTTGGATTGCGATTCTGGAAAAGATCCACCATTGGATCTTAATTCTAATTAAGATCAATGGTTGGATCTAGTCCGATCTAACAATCGAACAAGATGAAGACCCCATGTGGAAAAACCAGGAAGACCCCCACATTGGGATGTGCCACATGAGAGGGACAGCAAAGAAGAGAATTGAAGATCTAAAGGGCTCATCCAAGTGACCATGACCGTACGGTCAGGACCATCCTAATTTAATTATTTCTTGCAAACAAATCCATAATTAAATAAGGGAGATGCTCCTGTGAGAGTTACTCTCACAATGCTATGAGAGTAAGGGCGGGGGCCCTCACATCCATATCTAATGCCAACAGCCTAAATGCGAGCGCCCCCACCCCTTACTCTCCTAGTACCATGAGAGTAACTCTCGCAGAAGCATCTCCCTTATTTAATTATGGATTTATTTGCATAAGTGATGTTTTAAATAGTTGAGTTGGATGTTATGTTCTTGACCGTGGGATAAGTTACATGGTTGAGATCCAGTTTAGGGTTAGGTTTTCTCTATATAAGCATTGTAAAGACACTTTCTCAGTCGATGATTGATGATGAATGAAAAAGATTGCTTTTGGCTACTTCTCTTTTATGGCAGAAAATTGTGAAAACAATTTTTTGAGAAGTCCACAAAATTCTAACATACAGAAAATAGGAGAAACTTGGTATTCATTTCTCTAATTTGTATTACATGGGTTTGCTTTCCATGCCTTATGGATGCAGGTTGTTTACACTTTTCACAACCTCTCCATCTGGCCTCATATGGTTTCAAATTGAACAAAATGAACAAAAAATACAACAATTGGGCAGAATAATGACAAAAGACTGCACAAACATAGTTCTGTGGGCTTAGGTTCGAGAGTCTTTGTCTAGTCGGACCTGACCCTCTGTCTGTCAAATCTCCATTTTTCTTCTCCTATTTTCTCCTTCGGGCCACTAAGATACCTCTGACATTGATTTGGGACGGCCTTACCAAGTGTTTGGATGGATGGAAATTGATTTTGACTGACAGTGATCTTTGAAAATCATCACTCGTTTTACAAAGACTATGTTTGTGCAATCTAAGGGAGTTTACTGGTTTATACGCCAGTGGGTATTCGGGGTTGTGTAATTCTGGGTCATACCAATACGAAGAACCAGAATGAAGCCAAGAAAAGGGCTTGCACAACCGAGCCTTAACTAAGGATGCCCTTACTCCTTTGACAGAGAAGAACAAAAAAGGAAGACTGAGCAATCAGAATTTTGAAGTGAAAAGGCTTGGTAAGGCCATAATTATTCAGCCTCTCCCTCTGAAGGACTCTTCCAGAGGGTTGGAGACTAAGTTTGTCTTTTTAGAAGTGCTTCCGAGCAGGATCTCACCTTCTTGAAGAAAGATCTGAAGGGAAGATGACTTGAGAATTCTAGGTCTTAGAGGAATTCTCTGCACTCTGGAGTGTATGGGGAGTGAGGAGGGTCTTGAACTGTTGATGAAGGGTTTGAATGGACGACCAAGGGCCCTATTTATAGGCCTGGGAGGCAGTTACAGTGGTTCCAGGGAGTTACAACTTGAAAAGTGCGCCAAAACACTCTCTGTAAGGTCAGGTCCGACAAACAGCGTCTTTGTCTGACCCTATTAACCAAAATGTTGAAAGTGTGCTCAAATGACCTCCAATTGATCTGAAACTTCGGGGAATACTTCCTGGGTTGGTTATTAGACTATGAGAGAGATTTCACCATCATTTGATCTCTGGAAGCCAGCTTTAGCCTCTAGGTTTGAGCACTTTGTCTTTGAACCGGATGTTGATAAAAAAAAATGATCTTCAATGACTTTGAAATTGGAGGAAACCTCCTTAGGACTTATTGTTGATCAACAGGAGCGATTTCATCATGATTTGGCCTTCTGAAATGGGCTAATTTGAGTCATAGAGGGTCAGATCCGACAACTTATCTTTTATCGGACTAGAGGGTCGGTGTATAGGAAATGGGTCCGAGTGATCTCAAGTTGCTTCCAAATTCTGAGACAATACCTCCTCAACTTATTATTGGGCTTTGGAGTTGGTTTTTGTCTTGGAAATCAGTTCGAAATGGATCTTAGCCCTCTAAGTCCGAGCAGCTTTGACTTTGATTGACTTTATTTGTTTCGTGCTTGGATTTGAGATCAGTTTACTTTTCTTGCCTTGGGAGCTTGTGTTTGACCCCTTTGTAGTGACTTGATCCCTAGGAATTGGCTGAGTATGAAATTCCAGCCTAGGTCTGAGAACTAGGGTTTTGTGTCTTCAATAACCTCAGATTGCTCTAAAACTTTGAGGAACCTCTTAAATGGGCATTCTCAGACCCTAGAATGGGGTTCACCTTGTTCTAATCTTTCGAACCAGTCCAGCTGTTTTCATTAGGGTTTAGGTCTGAGTATTTGTAAGTTCCCGGACCTGGAGTTGATGAGCTTCTTCTTGAGTTTTGAATGACTTTCGAAGCTGGTTTTGAGCTTCCTCCAGTTGAGTGAAGCAATTCTGAGCCCTTGTTTTGGAGTGCAGGCTTTCATGCTTCTCTGACTAATTTTGACCTGTTTGGGGTGCATGTGTGATTTTTTACATGCCAACACTCTTAAAATTGGGATCTGGTGTGAGACCAACGGGAATGAGGCCTTTCGGCGTGAGGCCGAGAATCATGCATTTTCTTCTTCTTCCCTTTCCATTCTCTAAGTTTTGTTGGGTTTCATCTTTTTACAAACATCCATCCAGAGCCATCACAACCACAAGCTATATCCATCACATTCCATCCTCTTACCCAAAGATCATCAACACCACTACCTTAAAACCCATCAAACCATTGGTCGACCAACCCAAAACCCCATACCTCCGTTGATGCCACACCTAATACCCAAAATCCCAATCGTTGAATTACCCTAGCCTCATCCCACACCAGCTGAACATCTATATTCCCCATCTACATCAGCCGAACCCTTTACCCACAAATCCACACTAGTGGAGTCCTATTGAACCAAATCCCTATAGTCGAAAATATAAAACCTGAAATCCAGCAATGTTGTATCTTCCCCAAGCCACAGACCAAATGGCCGAGCCCCTTCCCTACCAAACCCCATTGGCCGAACCACATAAATCCCATTCCCTGCCTGCCAAACCAACTTGAGCCCAAACCCAGCTCATTCGAAACTCTTCCAGCTTAGCCGAGACCTATACCAGACATATCCATCATGGCTGAACCTTATATTTAGGGTTTTGGATCCCTTGGAACATTCCTTTCAGCTCCTTTCTTTATTTCTGATTGTTAGTTTGTTTATTGCTTATTTGGGTCACATCAAATTGCGGGAATTTCTAAATACAATCCTGAATATTTAATTCTAATCTCACGCACACCAGTTTCATTGGCAACACTATTGAACCTAACCTTTGTGTCAAATCATCAAGAGGGACATTAAATCTACTTGATATTGGTTGGTCCCTAAGCTAGTGGAAGAGATTTCCTTCCATTGCAACACCCAATTCAAATTTGGGGGGTCTCATTGTGGGATTGCGACAAGGCCTAGAGTCACCTCTTATTTACTAATTAAAATTCAATAAAAGGAGTGCAATCTGATTTTCAGTTTTCTAATTTAATTGTGAATGTTAGTGTTTTTCTGATCACATAATCATGGGAACATCTACCCTAATTCTTTCAAGATCTACCAATGAAAGAGTAGGGTTGCAGATCGAGCCACTCTATAGATGCATGATGCGTTTCCCGACTTTGATCGCCCAGGATTTGTGAATCCACCTTTGGAGTACCATCCAGATGACATCCAATGGTTGGATCTAGCTTTTAATGGATAGAAGACCCCATGTGCGCAATCATTTTGAAGGCCCCACACCAGAAAGCAAGGTTTAAAAAAATGGAATCGGGACCCGAATCGCCCATGGCTGAGTCACCTAGAACTCGGCCAAATCGGGTTACATCCCAAAAGGCTCACAAAAAAAAATTCAAAAAATGAGGAAAAGGAAAAAGGAAGGAGAAAAAGAAGAAGATGGAAGAGGAGCATCGTACCTGGCAGAGCAACAACAGCAGAAGCAGCAGCAGCAGCAGAAGAGGAAAGCAACATCTGGTAGCAGGAAAGCGGCAGCAGCGGCATCTAGCAGCAGGAAAGCAGTAGCAAGCAGGCAGACAGCAGGAAAGCAACAACAAAGGAAAGCAGTAGCAACAGAGAAAAGTAACAGGCCAGCAGCAACAGTGCAGAGCAACATCAGGACAGTAAAACCCTACTTCCTCCTCCTTTCTCTCACTTTCTTTAGGTAATGTCCTAATCTGAAACCCTTTCCCCTTTTTTTTTTAACTTTTATATTGCTCTCACACTGCTTTAGTTAAAGAATTTACAAAACAAAACATTTGTTTTATTTTTTTCCTAGAGTTGAGTCCGAGTCACTGTGACCCGACTCAGTCATGACTGAGTCCGAGTCTGCCGATTTTTTAATCCGTGCTTGGAAGTGACACATGGGAGGAAATAAAAGAGTTACATGAAGTCAGGAGGGGCCCAAGGGAATTTAAAAGATTACAAGAGAAAGGGACCCAAGAGCTTAAAAGAAATAAGAAAGGAGGGGCCACAACTTAAGTGGGATGTCTTGGAATTCATGCCAAGGGGACTTGCGCACGAATCCCCATGCGCAAGTACTCATGTGTCGACATGTTTTTTATTTTTATTTTTATGTGTTTTATTTTAAGTTATGATGATGTCATCACTTTAGGGCATCATGTCTTAAAGACAATATTATGATATCTTCTTCCTTATGTTATGATGCTATGATGGAATGAGAAAACCCTCCTTTGAGTTCTCCATGAGTCTCCACTGGTGTGCTCATGGGATCCTCGGTAACGCCTCCAGATTGGATTTTGTGAGAGCCCAAGACAAGGTATTCCTATTATCTTCCTTTATTTTCCTTCCCGCATTTTCTTTCGCAATAGAGCTTTAGATCTATATCATCTAGGAGTTTCTTGCTACTCAAACCAAGTTGCTACCGCTAGATTTCAAGATCTGAACCACCATCCCATAGATCTACATCATCCTCCCAAACCCAAAACCATACAGCCATACCATACCTACCTTCCACAAGGATCCCTCCCTCCTTTATTGCAGGATTTGCGACATTGCCTTAGAACTTTATCAAATTACCAACTTAATTTTCAATGATAGATAGTTTGGATGGTGTGATTCATAATTCAGCATTAATTATTAATTTTCACATTGATCTCAACATTCCATATTAGGCTAGATTGCATCTTGTCCTGCATCACACAATATCATTTAGCTTAGCCTTGCATGGTCGTGCATCACAATTTAAGGATTAGATCAACATACCGGAGCATGGGTATTTAAGTAATGTTCCTTAGCATGCTTTTTGGGAATCATCTCTCCACAAATTGTACATTTTTCCAAAAAGCGTGAGCAGTGTGCATAATGCAAATCAATGTTTGAAGTAGGAATAGCTTTCTCACTGCCAAAGAAAAAAAAGGGTCAACCACGTGCATGTTCATCAAGTTATAACATAAAAAAAAATTCTAGAAAAAATAAAATTCATAAAACTAAGTACACAGTAAACACTATTAGATATTAGTAATAAAAGGTAGGTTAACTTTAGAAGTTGATTTTCTATTTCAAGTGTAGGATGTGCAGTACTTATATCCTTTGAAGATACGTTACTAGAATAGATGATGGTCAAAATGATCCACATGGCACTAACAATAGTTACTTTACAGCTTGATATCACAACGTATCAAATGAATTCTCTTACATAACATATCAAATGAATTCTTTCATTTAACATCTTTTGTTGCATTTAAAAATGACTGCGTAACTAGACCTCTCATTCATATAATAAAAGCAATACATAAATTACTTGTGTCAGTGCTGAAATTCTTTACCTGCCCGGCACGCAAGATTGCAAAAAAACAAAAAACAGACATAAGCTAGACATGTTCTTACATTATTTTTCCATTTAAATTGTAGGTCAGGATATGTCTTTAAAATGGGATGGGATATAATGGTGCAGACCTGAGGAGCGACAGGGCCACACTCAGTCAACCCAAGTCCATATGGATCACCAGATGCAAACTGAACCTGGCCCATAGACTCATAACTCATAAGCACTACACGTCCCAGCAGGAACGACTCTTCCCTCTCTTAAAATAATTGCATCTTATATTGATTAGTTTAAGTTGAATTAGGACTTAGGACTCTTCAGTCAGAAAGATACCTAGTTTTTGTAGTAATTGATAATGATATCGAATGGTTTAGTTCTTTTCTTTAGTTTTTAAAAAGGATGTAGCCAGTTTATCACTTCAATTTACTAGGATTTACTATGGCCCTCCTCCCACTGGACTTATCAGCTAAAATCCTTCAACAATTTTGCTTCCACTTCTTTAGAAGTTTAGAACAATAAAAGATGCATCTACCTCTTTACTAACCTTACTCAGAGTAAAATTCAAGGAACTTCACCAAGCCTTGTTGAATCGATCCCTAGACTTTTGACTGAAGGCCAATAGGAGTCCATGAAGCACTAATTCCTCATCTCAAACTCAGCTCAGATAGTGCTTGCATGACCGCCTCTTATGAAAACTGGCTTTGAACCTGCATACTCAAAGCTTTTCTTAAAAAGTCAATCATTTAAACATCGACATCTCATTACCCGCCAGACTGCCATATACAATTCCTTATATAGAACTTCACAACTTCATCTGAAAATGGTGTTTGGGTCATCAACCACCTTGTTAGGAAATTGAAGATTTATCATTTGCCCCTAACTTCTTTTTTCCCTCAGACGAACTCCTATGAGCAATTAAGTGGAAAAAAAAAAAAAAAAAAAAAAAACGATATTCCCATCTCATTCCACTGATGTGAATTTGGTCCTCTGTTTCCACATAATTTCGTCTTCTTCAATTGACCTCCAAAACCCGTTATTTTCCCTTTTGAGACAGCTGCTCCACCTTCTCCTCCTCTTTTCTTTTCTTCTTTTTATTTTGATGACGAGGGTTTCCCCATGGTACATTCCCCCAGGCTCGCGCACAAAACCGACACATTCACCGGGTAAGTCTGAGGCGAGATTCGAGCACAAGCCATGGGGACCAAACACACGCCTTATGCCAGTCGGCCAACTCCCAGGTGGGTCCACCTTCTCCTCCTTAGTCTGGTGAACTGAATTGGCAAGGGTAAAACTCAAGGTTTGAAAAGATTCAGACCAAAAACATATGGGTGATTCTAAACTCACCCATGTAGAATGCTAAGCACACCCACCATTTAAAAAAAATACACATGACAAAAATACCCCTCTCCCTCTCCTTCCTTCTCTCTCCCTCTCCCTGCTCCAGCGACCTCCCCCCGCCATCCCCTCGGTGCTGCTTGCAGGGGAGGGAGCGACAAAAAGGGGGGGAGAGGGAGAGAGGCAGTGTGATCTTCAGCTTGCAGCCTCGACCTGAGAACTTCCACCATGAAGTTTCCTTCCACCAACCCATATGCAGCCTCGACCTCGAAACCCTCCTCTCCTAGCAGCGCTTCGATCTCGACGAGCACCTCCACTCCCTCCAGAAATCCGCCAACGTCGATCGTCCGCGCCGACTCCGACCACATGCTCTCCTCCATCTGATCCATCTGTGACCTTGCTGGGCGAAAGGCGGGGAGAGGGAGGGAGAAAGGGAGGGAGAGGGAGAGAGACAGGAAGGGGAAGAGAGACAGCCGTGCATATCTCATGTGCACGGATATGATGAACCGTGCAAATGAAAAATGCACCGAGTTTTCCGGCCGTGCACCTCTCTATGTGCACGGCTCCGAAACTCCGTGCACATTTGGAGAAGACTGCGATCTGTGCACGGATATGATAAACCGTGCAAATGAAAAATGCACGGGGTTTTCCGGCCGTGTACCTCTCTATGTGCACGGCTCCGAAACTCCGTGCACCTCTAGAGAAGACTGCGATCAAGAGAGGGCGGAGAGAGTTGCAGGGCGTAGGGGGAAAATGGAGATGGAAGAAGAGATATAGTGAAGCAGGGACGGAAAGAAACAAAAGAAAGAGAAGAGAAGGGGGAGAGATGAAGGAGAGAGAGAGGGGAGATTGAGTGGGCGGTGGCAGAGAGGGAGAGAGAGAGAGAGATGGGTGCGTAGTGGGGCGGAGAGAGTTGCAGGGCGGTGGGGAAAAACGGAGATAAAGAGGGTGAAGCAAGGAGAGGAAAAGATGGCAAAGAGAGGGAGATGAAGAGGGTGGTGCGCAGTGGGTGCAGGTGGCAAGGAGGAAGGGAAGAAGGCTGGAGGAGAACGATCAGGGGCGGATCCAGGATTTCTAATCTGGGGGGGCTGCACTTAAGTTACACTAAAAAAATAACAACAATGTCTCACCAAAAATTATAAAAAATAACAACAATGTTCACCAAAACCTATCTATGTACTATCTTCATTATTCATTTTCTACAAGCATCATACCAAAAGAGTGATCATTTTTATTATACTACTCAAAATCAATAAAAAAATGTCTTCACAATAGATCTTGACAAGTATGACAAAAGACAAACAAAAGTTAAAACATGACACTAGTGAAATCTTGACTTGCGTGGCTTCTTATCAAATTCATTTATTACCAACTCTATGTCGACTTCATTAGCAAACTCTCTTTTGATGTAAATAACCATGCAATCCGCGAGAAGTGTCTTCAACACCAACAATAGCAAAAACTTTTCTTTAACAAAACCACCACGATCAACAAATCATAGAATAATGGACATTTGTTCTCTATGTGAATTATCTTGTGCTTCATCCACAAGGATACAAAACTTTGCATTACCAACATCTTCGCGTATTTTCTTTCTCACATTTTCGGCAAATATATGCTAAAGTGTTTTCTGAATACCATGTGAGGTATACGTGGCATTTCATGGACAATCACCTACTATTTCGGCAACTTTCTTGTTCAACATTTTCGAAAACTCGAACATTGCAATGAAGTTTCCACAATTCTTTGATTTCTTCGATTCATCATGTCCTCTAAAAGGAAACCCTTGTAATGCAAGCATCTGAATACATTGAATAACATTTCGGAGAAGCAACTGATTATTTGCAATTGCTTCTTTAGAAAGTGTATTGAAAACATTATCAATATGTCGAGAAGGTTTCATTAGATTCTCACAATACATTGTCGCTGACCTATGTGGAGAATAAAGACCACCTTCATGTTTCAAAAAAGGACACTTCTTCCCATTGTTAACCTTCTTCCAATTCTGAAACCCATCAATGGTAAATACCGGATGCTTCGGAGGATTTGTTTCAAAGAGAAAGCAATAAAAACAATATGCTCTATCCGTGTGGAGTGAATATTCTAGCCAATGGAATAGTTTGTACCAATTAGTATTGAACCGTCGGCCTTGCTTTCCAAATATGGTCACCGGATAATCTTTTTCTTTCCCATGAGTAGGTCGACAAGGTTCCATTCTAAGATAAGCTACCCGAACTTCATCATGTTTATTAAGCGGGTATTCATATATAGCAATGCGTTTACCCAGATCACATTCAAATGAAAAAAGTGACATCAACTTCCATAGGTGCAACTTCTTGAGCTTTGGAAGCATGTGCAACTACGACTCTTTGGACTCGAGAAGAAGGTTCAACTCCTTCAATTTCAATAACTTGAACTTTGGTAGGACGTCGCTCATCCTCATCAAGCTTTGAAATATCAGGAATAGATGTGGAAGTTTCGCCACTTTCAGATTTATCATCTTTTCTCTTATAGAATGATAGAAGAGTTATTGATTTTTTGGGCGCTTGATGATGCGACATTATAACCTAAGATAGTAAATAATCATCAATATACAATACATTATACATAAGACGACCGGTTTCACTTTTTTTTTCCTAATTTTTTTTATTTCTTTTCTTTTCATTTTCAGCTCACAATGAAGTTTTATCAAAGCTATGAGAATTACTGTCTGCTGCAACAATGGTAGGGTAATTCCTCTGATATTTTATTAGAGAAGAAATAACAGGATTTAAACCCATGCTTACAAGCTAAGACTACAAGTTGTGAAAGTAATAGTGACAATTTTTTTTTTTTTTGGGAAACTAGATTTTTTTTTTTTTTTTTTTTTTTTTGAAAACTGGATTTTTTTTGGGGGGCCCAAATCTTGGGTGGGCTGCAGCCCACCCGGGCCCCCCCCTTCATCCGCCCCTGAGAACGATGATCTGCAGGGGAGAGAAAATGAGGGTATTTTGGGTATTTTTTAAAAAGTGGGTGGGTTCAGCAAAAATCGTGGTGCATATAGAATTTCCCAAAACATATATGTGAGTTCAAAAGCTCTCAGGATGCATAATCCAAAGCCAGAACAACTCAGAAGTTCTGCCAAAATTCAACAAGCAATGCCCAAAAATGCTTTGGCCCAGAATTACAAAGGTGTATGATATGTCCAAAACTAGTCAATGGAATTTTCACGTAGGAATGGAAATTTTTTTGTGTCTCAGCCATAGCAGCAAGTAAATAAGCCTTCACACGTTCTACAAGTAGCAAATCCAGAGGACCTCATTCACTGGGCCTCTGTAGTAATAAGGTTGGGATAGACAATTTACAGGGTTGGCACGTTAGTGATAACAGTTATAGCAATGTATGATCGCAGAAGTGGTGCGAGATCTGCCTAGAAGATCGACCGACAAAGAAGGTTTCCCTCGCTTAAAAATGGGATTTCAATTGCAAGCATAACAGGTAATTAATTTCATATGTGGTCGGTCCATCATGTACCGAATTGTTTGATTTCCAGAGAAATGGCCTGAAGTCTCACCAACTTTCCTGATTTAGAGCTATTTTTCTAATGAATTGGACAAGAGTCGTAAATGCTGGCACCCAAATACACTATACCAGCTGAAATGAACTTCTTTGATCGGAAATCTGAAATGGGGATTCATATATAATTCCATGAAACCAAATCATATTGAATTCCAAGGGATTCCAATCAAACCCCATTAAAAAACTCTTTTTCTTTCCTAATTGTATGCTCTTCCAAAATGAAACAAACACTAGGAATTATCGAATTAAACATATATGCAAACGAGATCGAAATCAAATATCAATAAAGAATAGAAACGTGAAATCGAAGCGATTACCAGTGACTGCAAATGGCTGTGGAGGATTCTGATGGGATCGCCATCAAAACAGAGATAATCTGCTGGCGATTTGGTTCTGCTCGTTCCAAAGCAGAGTCCTTAGATCTCTAAGCCCGCCAAGAATACCGTAGGATTGTGATTGGGAAGCATGAAAAAAGTTTTAAAAGAAGCTTGGGTTTGGAGGCAACGCCGGATGGGGCTTTCTGAATTCTGATTCTTCTTCCTTTCTTACTGCTTACGGGAGGGGAGGAGGAGATTTGCACTTGTTATCATGGGGGCCACTTGAGGCCTCATCAATCATGGGGCAATGAGAGATTAGAAGATCTAATTGTGAAGTACCTACGTGCAAAATCGTAACTTTGCAATAAATGGAAAGTTTAGATCCCTATTAAAGCATAGGTTTGGATGGTGGATTATATCCGTGGACCCAGGTACAAACACGAAGGTGCGGCCGCACCTATCAAAATTATGATGCACTTTAAAACTTATATGAAAATTATAGGTCCACTCTAGAAAATCCAATAAAAATCGTAGGTCCACCCTAAAAATCCACATGAAAATCTTGAGTCCACCACTGTGAGGAAATTTTTACGGTGACCATGAGTGGACCAATCAAGGTCTGCGACGTCATCTTGGGTAGTTTGCTCTATATCCGAATAGGACTCGGCTGCCCAGAGTGACGTGGCGGATCGTGGTTGGTCCCCTAACAGTCACCTGTGAGGGAAATCCTCATGATGATCTCAATTCTAAAATCTTATGATTGCCCTCAAAACAACCTATTAGGGTCTGCACCCCTAAAATAAAAATCCATGGATGGGGGGTCTGGGCAGAGATGTGGATGGATTTGAGACATCATCTCTTGATCCAGATCTAAACTTTGAAAACAAAGGATAACAAATCACAAGCTAAAGCATCTGTTTCTCTGGTAAGGAACAGAATCATCAGTCTCTTTCTAGTCCAGACTCCAGCCCCAGTTTCTAAGTGATGCAGATATGGATTCTGCATAGCATCTAATCATCATGAATTTTGCTGACGTGACAATTTCCTCATTTTGCAGAAAAAGCCTATACACACAAACGTGAAGGATGTTGACCATATTCTTATTAGCAGTTCATCTGATGATGGTAAAGATCTTTCATCCACATAATTGTTTACTGTTTGCCATGATCTCTTTTGTTTATATTTATGTTAATATTTAAGATTAGCCCAAGACTTGCATGGAAATTGATCCAGCCCTCACTGCAAGCACTTATCTTTTACCATGGAAAGGTTAACTTAAGCTAAAATTAGAAAATGGTCACTCCAATTAGATTCCACATGATAAAATCACATCAAAAAACCAGAAAAAGGAACATCATGAGAACTAGCTCTAATCAATATTGCCTATTTCAAATAGAAAAGGAAAAGTCTCTATTCTTAATTAATAATTACGTACACATTGCCCACTGCTTTATATATATATATATATATATATGGGGATATTAATGTGCATCATTCCCTCACTATATGGTGAGGGACAAACTTAATGGGCCCATTTAGGGACTCACTAATCATGGGACTTGTGGGGGATGGGAAGAGACACCTTAGATGAGACCATATATCAAATTTGGGATCAATCCCATGCCTCTAACCCCTTCATACGTGGTCCATAAATTTAATGACTTTATATTAAAAAAAAATTGACCCTAAATCCAACGGTCCAACCCATTTGAATAGGTGAAAGTTCAATAGGTCTAGTGTACTTAAGGGGGTCTCATATGTGTGGATGGTTCGGATGTTTTATAAAGTCAACCCTACTATATTGCGTGGTGAGGGATGAATGCATATAAATATTTCTCATATATATATATATAAGCAAAGCATTGAGAACCGATAACAAAAAAAAAAAAAAAAAATGAAAATGGCCGGTGGTCCCACAATATGCCACTCAATCAGGCTTATTAATCTATTAAGGAAAAAAAAACCCACATAATAAGATCAAATCAGGCTCGTTGTTATGGTGGGCCACCTGATGGATTGGAGTGTACGGTGGAGATGAGATGAGAGCAGGGAATTGAAAACCTCATTCCCGAATTTATCGAATACTGGGGTTGAATATTCAATTAAATCCAATTCAATGTAGGGTCGTTAAATAACGGTTTCTCCCGAATCCTCTCCCGCCCTATTTATACTTTCATCTCCTTTTCCTCTCATTCCTCCACATACAAATCCATCTCGTCTGGTTTTTCTTTTCTCTGATGCTTCGTTATCTTCCAAAACCATAGCCAGAAGAAGAAAGAGGAAAACAAGGAAACCCTAAAAAAAGAAAAGAGAACAACTAAGAGAAGATGTCTTGGCAGACGTACATCGATGAGCATCTGATGTGCGACATCGACGGAAAGCATCTCATGGCTGCTGCGATCCTCGGACATGATGGAAGCGTTTGGGCACAGAGCGCTTCTTTTCCTCAGGTGAGATTCTTCGATCTCTGTTTTTTTTTCTTTCTTTTTTTTAATTCTGTAGGGTTAAATCCGATCTGATTAAGTTTTCATGCAGCATTGTATTTGATTTCTCTCTTTTGTGATTTTTTTGTTTGGATTTTGGTTTGATATGGTTTAGATCTCATTGAATTGTATGAACTAGCTTCTTGTGATTTTTTTTTTGTTTGGATTTTGGTTTGATATGGTTTAGAACTCATTGAATGTATGAACTAGCTTCATTTCCTTAGGTGAGATTCTTCGATTTCTTTTTTGTAGGATTATATCGGATCTGATTCGGTTTTCATGGCATTGTATTTGAATTCTCTCTTTTGTGATTTTTTTTGTTTGGATTTTGGTTTGATATGGTTTAGATCTCATTGAATGTATGAACTAGCTTCTTGTGATTTTTTTTGTTTGGATTTTGGTTTGATATGGTTTAGATCTCATTGAATGTATGAACTAGCTTCTTGTGATTTTTTTGTTTGGATTTTGGTTTGATATGGTTTAGATCTCATTGAATGTATGAACTAGCTTCATTTCCTTAAGGTGAGATTCTTCGATTTCTTTTTTGTAGGATTATATCGGATCTGATTCGGTTTTCAAGCGGGGCATTGTATCTGATTTCTCTCTTTTTGTGAATTTTTTGTTTGGATTTTTGTTTGATATGGCTTAGATCTCATTGAATGTATGGAATAGCTTCCTTCCGTAACTGAAATTCTTCTGTTTCTGAAAAAAAAAAATTTTGGATTCTGTTGGGTTAAATTGGATTTGATTTGGTTTTCATGTGGCATTGTATTTGATATCTCTCTTTTGTGACGTGTTGATTTGGATCATATCTCAATAGAATTTATCAGCTAGAAGGATTATTTTTTTCATTCGTGTTACACTGGATGTATCTGGTTTTGATGGTATCGATTAGATAAGGTTTGATGCAGTCGATTTGGTTTGATGCTTAGGTTTCTGTTTTGGTTTTGATTTGTATCTCATTGTAATTTTTTTTTCTTTAGTTTTCTGAAATAAGAGGTGCTTTTGTTAGGACACCTCATTTTTACGGTGAGATCACTTTCTGGTCGTAATTATGTAATGAAATTCTCAGTCATGTTAGGTTGCAGAGTGTGGATCAGCCATTGTTAATTTTTAGTAATGCTATTCTAAATTGTTTATTTTTTAGTGAACTGAATTTAATAACAGCCATTGTTTATTGATCTGGAAAGTGTCAAGTTTATATTAAATCTTACCTCATTTTGTTGTTGAAATGTTTATAATCCAAGGGAAACTTTCTCCAAGGAGCAGGCTGCATATTTACATGAGCATTCACCCAAAAAATAAGCCCCATCTGATTATCCCAGTCCTCAATTTAGCAGCTTTAAAACTTAATGGCGTTTTAACCATAGATTTTATATATATATATATATATATATTCAATCCAATGGTGTGTGAAGATTCGATGAGTGTAAAATTGGGCATGGTGCCAGAGCATCGGATTAAAAGAGAAAGGGTTGCATTGATCAAAGGGGAGCCCAAGTGAGCCCCATAGGGCTAGACTACTCGTAAGATAAAATCTTCCTATAATCCAAATGTTTTTCACTACAACTTTAATTCTCACCATCAATTTGTGTCTAATTCGATAATTTTCTTACTCAAACTAATGATTTCTTAGGAGTTATATTTGCAAATAGTAAAAAAATAAGATGAGTGCAAAAACCTTATATATCATGGTAGCTCAGTTGGTGAGGCACCTCCCTTCCACAGAAACAACCAGAACTATCCCCTTACCCAAAAAGAAAAAAAGAAGAAGAAAGATATTAAATCTAAATCTGTTACTCAATGTTGTAATTGCTGTTTGTTTAGAGGTCATTAATTTGTATAATTTGCCACAATGGCTGTCTGTTTGGCAATCATTAATTTGTATAATGTGTTGTATTGGCTGTTTGTTTAGCTTGTCAGTAGTTTCTTTGACTTTTGACTTTCTTTCTATGTAGTTTAAGCCTGAAGAGGTTCAAGGTATCATGAATGACTTCAATGAGCCAGGATTACTTGCCCCAACTGGCTTATTCCTTGGGTCTACAAAGTATATGGTAATTCAAGGCGAGCCTGGAGCAGTGATTCGTGGAAAGAAGGTGACTTATTTGCATCTCAATATTTTGTGATTGTCCAGCTCCGATCATTACCATTTTTCATGTTTCGGAGAAATGTTTCTTGAATTTTTGTGGGCCTAGTTAATTGAACTTTTGGGAAATTGAATGTCAATGCAGCTATGTTAACATTTTATAAATGGACTAAGCATGCTATGAAATTTTATGTCTAAATAAACCTTTTCTGTCATGCCATTGCTTTCTGTCCTTACCAGTAGCTCCCGGAATCTAGTTTGTATTTTGAGAATTTTGTTTATGCTGCTCTTATTTGTACTCTTTTGCCACTTTTTGATTTGCATTCATATTTCACACTCCGTACTAATTTTACTTAGCATAAGCTGTTGTGTCCTACATCTATCTACATATTTATTTATTGCAGAACATCTCCTACCTATGTTACACAGATGCACATAGGTGCTAAATATTCACGGGCTACTTATTTGGTGTCTGGGTTAACTGAAAACAAGTGCACCTTTGTGATTCCTATGTGTTAACCCTCAATTCCACAACAGGGTCTGATTGACCCAGCTGTCGAATGTTTATAATCTCTATGGACCAGTTCTCACTAACCTTAGTACCAGAAATATCTTCAGAATGTAAGTGGAGTGCTGCTTATGTGCAGGAAATGATTCTCCCTGCAAGCAAACAAGTGCACCTTGTGTGACCTATGTGTTAACACTCAAATACTCAATTCAACAACAGGGTCTGACTGACCCAGCTGTCCAACGCTTATAATCTCTATGGACCAATTCTCACTAACCTTAGTTGCAGAAATACCTTCAGAATGTAAGTGGAGTGCTGCACTTATGTGCAGGAAATGATCCTCCCTGCAATCAATGTGCTATTTGGCATGGTGACTGTACTTTTTTTTATTCCCTATCATTTTTCTCATACATCGATGAGACTGCAATGTAGATGTGCATGGAAGGTCCCAAAAATGAGAAGAAAACAATGACACCTTCTATGCCGCCTCTGTAGTGCATCAAGTGGCTCTGGGAGCTCCAATCCAACTGAAGGCCATCTTTGTTTGGCAAGAGACATCTGAGGATAGATGCATCAATAAAGGAATTACGGTCATTAGAACGTTGTGAGATGTGGTATGCTGTATGCATCGTGCATATCACACTGGGTAGGTAATTTTTGAGCACTTGATAAGGTTTTCATGTGCCACAAATCTCTGAGCACCAGTGTTATGCCAATTTTATTTGGAATTTGTGGCTCCTTTGATTTTCCAGTTCTTTTAGCCTTTATTCTTTTTTAGCAAATTATCCATTAAGTAAAACTTTTTATTGAAGTAACAAGCTGGCTGTAAATACTAAATGTGGTGGATGGTCCACAGAGGCGAGTAGGCCATACAAATTACCATGTGAAGAAATTCTACTGTAAACAGTAGAGACAACTAAAAAGGACTGATTGGTTCTGTTTGACACTAGGGACGTCCTTAAAATTTTGAATGCCTTTTTCGCATATGTTAGTATGATTTCAAATTTTTCTTTCTTGTTATTTTGCAATTCTCTCTCTTTCTCTCAACACACAATTTTAATTGGTTTGATCATGACCATTCTATCACATTCAAATTGAATGGGCTCGCACGTTGTCAAAATAGTCGCCACTGTTAATGTGTATAGTTGTAACGAAGATTTCTCTGACATTTCAAGTGTTGCATTTTTCTTATTTTATTTGCATTTGTGGTTGACAGGGTTCAGGTGGCATCACCATAAAGAAGACCAACCAAGCTCTAATTTTTGGCATTTATGAGGAGCCCTTGACTCCAGGCCAATGCAACATGGTCGTTGAGAGGTTGGGTGATTACCTCGTCGACCAGGGCATGTAGCTCCTCCTCCTCCTATCCTGCTTTGTCTGTCATTCCATTTCTTCTTTTCCGTCTGACTGTAATTTTGATTTTCAACATTTTGGTATTCTTTCTTCTATAGCCATGAACTGGCAGTAGAGAGTTTTTTTGCAAACAATAATAACCCTTTTGAAGGAGGACACTTTGGTTTCTCGGGTTGTCGGATCTCCTCTCCTATTCATGTTTCATGCAATTTTATGTGGTGAATTCCCTTGCCCATTACTGTTGGCAGAAATGTCGGGTCTTGGATTCTTGATTTGATCTTGTGTGATAACAATTTTAAGAGCCATTTGGTCCTATTTTTTGTGCTTTCTTCATTTTTTTTTTTTTTCCTTCCTCAAAACTCTTGTCTATGCATCTATTATCAGTTTGGCAGTGGAAGGGGTGAAAAAGCTTGGGGCTCCTCTACTAGGAGGAGAAAGTAGCATAAATATTGATGTAGAGGTAGAGAAGCCCCTCTTGTCTATTATTTATGATGTAGTTGCAAGGATGGGGAAAGTACTCTGGTTACAAGCGAAGGAAAAAAAAAAATCTGTCTATCCACTTTCATTGGTGGGATTTTTGTTTTCCTACTAAGGGGAAAAAACCCTAACCAAATAGCCCACTATTTTCCCTGGGTAAAAAAGGATTCTACCAAACAGGTCCAACTGGGATTTTCCTATGGCCCTGCCTGCCTGCCCTTTGTTTATCTTTAAAGTTAGTTACCTGAAGCAAATGATTTGTCCATCATATGTGTTTTAATTATTAAAGGTACATAAAGGGTCTGTTTGTTAATTCCTAAGATTTCTCAGACTTTACACTTTTAGAAGTAGTTAAAATCGAAGAATCAAAAGGTGAATGTCTAAAATTGCCATCAAATAATCTTTTTTTTAGTGGAAAATAAATCTGAGGTGACATGGGAAACAAATACCCTAGCCATCACTCGGGTAATTTAAATACATGTAAATCGAAGTTTCATTTACATCACCTATATTGCTCACCCTTACATCTTTCATAAATCATGTTCTTTCATTTGAGCCCTATTTGACCATGAATTCCTTACATACAAACAAATGGATTCAAAAATAAAAAATAAAGTCAATCCACTTATAGCTCAAATGGTGAGGCTACCTCCACTCCAGGGAAACAACTAGGATTGATATCTGATTGTAGTGCTGATGGTGTGGAACTTATGCAGTGTTTACAAGAGAACAAAAATGTAGAATTCCTCAGCAACTATCAGTAACATCCGCAGCATACAATCGATCATTATCTTCTCTAATTTTTTATCCAATAATTTACCTGCTTCATATTGAATTCCTAAAAATTAGTAAAGATTGTAATGTAGGTTTATCAATGACTACTAAAGAATCAATGAGTGATGAGTCTAGTGTGGACATCCAGTAAAGTTAGGGCCATCATTTTGTTAGGATCTATTTTAAAATGGCTGGGTTGGGTTGGCCAAAATGTAATAAATTACTGAGAGAGAAAAAAAAAAAAAAAAAACTGATGAAGGCACCCCCTTTCATGTAGCAGGAAAGTGGACTCTACTGACATACTTATGTCAATATTATCATGGCCGTAAATGGGCCAGGCACAACTCACAAGTCAACAAGTCCAAAGTTGAAAAGGTCGTTGCAATAGTGAGCACCAATAGTTGCAACTACTCAATTCCTATTTGGTTCTGCAAAGGCCACATGGCTTGCTGAGTGCTGATGCCCCTTAAGCCCGCAAACAATTACCACGACCACCTGCTAAGTGCTAACTGACTGGCTTGCTCCTGTCTGCTATTGTAGATTGAATTTTAATGCCTCCATCAGCCTCTGATGCCATTAGTTGTAGGGGAGATTGATCTTTGCATACTCCCCTTTGCTCTTGCTTAATAGCAAATTTCTATTAATGATTGCACTAAAATCATCTGAATTGTGGGTTTGTTGCCTATGACTTCAAGTGGGGGCCATCTTTTAACTGGCTGTCCTGTCCTTATCAATATAAAGTAATCCCAATATCAATTGCAGGCATGATTAAGACATCCTCTTCTTAGGGGAGAATGAACATCAGGACCTTTACTTGAAAAAGAAAAGAAAAGGGAGCCCAAGGTTTGGACTACTTCATGTGCTCGTTGGTGTTCTTTCCTTTCTCAAATATGTAATTAGAAAAAGTAATGCTGCTTTATAGATTTTTTGTTGGAGGTTCATGGATAGATTTCTATCACCAAATCAGATGATTGTTATAGTTTGGCGAAGATAATAATGGCACCATGATAAAAATAGACTTTTCAGGATCTATGACAACATAAAAGGAAGAAAGGAGAAAGTAACAGAGAAAGGTGGATATATTCCTAAAGGGCTAATAGATTAAGGTAAATATTTATATATTTACTTTAGTGAAAAAAGAATCCTCATTGGTGCCTATTTCATGTTGTAATTGAGGACATGTTCAACTCTCTTTTTACAAATGGCCGAATTGATATTATAAAATTGTTTACAGCTAAGAACTAACCAGTTTTCGTACTACTAATGTACAATGTCCTATGTATGATATTGTATAGTGTTATGTCTCATGGCTCTAGAATATCGCACAAATAACGCAGTGGAAATTTGTTAAATTTCAACAGTTGAAGGACAAATGTTAAGTCTTAAAAGTAATCCTACAATCAAATCCCTAAAAAAAGGTAGTGTTGTTATTATATGTTGCAAGGAAAATTGAATGCCCTAGCAGCATAAAGGTGGGGCTCATTGGACATATAAGAGTGGGTTGATGGGTTTGTTATTTATAAAGAACTAACCTCATTAATAATTGAGGAATCTTTAATTAATTAAAGAAAATCATTTTTAAATCAGTCACCACTATAAAAGAGGATGATCATGCATCAAAAGAGAAAAATTATGGAAGAAGGGCTGGTACAAGTATGACCACATCAAAGTGATCTTTTTTCAGCTGTGAGATCTGGAGAGAATGGTGGTGGACCATGAACCCTTCACATGGATGGGTATTGTAACTAGTGATTGAATCAACATGCTAAATCATAATTTCCTTTCCGGACGAAGATGAACAGTATAACTAAAACTAAAGCCATTTGCTTTCATGTGATGTGGGCTCTCCATCATATCCATCCACTGTATCATTGAACTAAAGCTCACTGCAGTCCTTGTGACCAAAACATCTGGAGTTCTGAGAACCTCACATCCCTCACCTTAGTTCAAGAAAATGACACAAAAAAGGGAGAGAGAGAGAGAGAGAGAGAGAGAGGAGAGAGAGAGAGAGAGAGAGAGAGAGAGAGAGAGAGAGAGAGAGAGAGAGAGAGAGAGGTGCTTATTCCACCAGCTAGCTTTAGCTGACCAAATAAATTTGCAGAGAGGGGAAGGGTGGAATAATTGTCATATGAAAGCAAAAATATCTTTGTAATGTAAGGGGAAGTGATATCAACAGGTACAACACTAACAGACACCAACCTTACATACATACAAACAGCAGAACCAGAAGATTTTACTATATATGGGAGCTATCATGTGAAACTAAGATCGTCTTGGGAGGCCTATATGTAGAAGAAACATACATTTTCATGTCATTATAAACGGTTCTCTAAAATTTTCTGCCAGGGCCATGGCCACTTTTCCCCCTAGTTCCACCCCTGCATATAAAGCCCACATTCGTAACCTTTTCTAAGGGAAGTAATCCTTAGCTTAGTATCATTAATTTAGCCCATGATTTGATGATTCCTCATTGACAATACTTGGGGTCTTTCTAAATCAATCAGGTGAACATTTCTCGGTTTTTATTTTTATTGGGATGCCACTTGTTACACACTAGTAAGTATCCTGTAACAAGAAGGCAGGAACCTTTCCATTGTTCCGATGGCTAGTTCAACCATCTTTGTAGTTTTTTTCTTTTTGGTAGAAACCATCTTCGTACTTAAAAACCACTGGTGACCATGAACCAAAACTCTCACAAAAGCAGTTTCTAAATCACACGAAGGACTAAAGGTGAAGAATAAAAAAAGGATTACTAATAAAATCTCACAGTAATGAAAGCTTTTGTAACATAATAGAATTCATATAAAAAATAAGGGCTTTTGTAAAAAAATTCCTTAATTATAACCACCAATCAAGAGTTTGGAGGAGCACATTTTAACATGCTCTCAAGGGGCATACTGATACTACTACTAGCAGTCCTTGCATATAAATACATCCATTCGAATCTTGGTTCTTCAACACTATCACACTCCCGCTTCCTTTCCAACCAAACAGTGAGTGACAAGGAGGAAAAAAAATGTCTTGGCAAACATACGTGGATGAGCATCTGATGTGTGAGATCGATGGTCACAATCTCACGGCTGCAGCAATCATCGGCCACGATGGAAGCGTCTGGGCTCAAAGCCCCATCTTTCCTCAGGTCTACTTTTTATAGATATTGCAGATTTGTAGAATCTGTTTTTTTTTTTCCTGTTAAATCTGATTATATTACTGGAGAGACCCATTTTGCATTGAATTGATGTGGGTTAGTTGGTATTTGGATGATTTGGGGATCTGTTTTAACTGAAAAGGTTAAGCATAGCCATTTGAAAAGAAAACAAGGTAAAACATATGGAACATGAATATTTTGATGAATGTTAACAAAAATAGTGCCCTGGTTCTGGTTTCTATGCAGAAACATTTGATTTTCTATACAGATTCCACCAATTACTAAGTAAGTGGTAGAGTAAACCCTGTTCTGCTTTGGATAATCCTAACTATGAGAGGCTTGAAAATAGATGGTTAGACCAAGTTTAATATCAACATAAATTTTGTAGGTCCATGATGGATTGTTGGTATCCTCAATCAAGGTGATGGAGAAGAAACAAAGAGATCCCACAGTGTTATATTTCTTAGTGGCCCTTGCTGCCAATTGCAAATGTGTTCACTTGGTTAATGCAAAGATCCCTGGCTCAACCAGCTGTCTTAGCTGCATATAATTTTTTGCCATGGAACATGTTTGCCCATGAATTAGGATTGACTGACATGGTTATATGTTCCACGTGTTGGGCACAATGAAAACTTGCGATCGACACACAAACACGATGCCACAAATCTACTCATCCATGCCAAAGGGAAAACGCAATAAGTTTTCATGGTTTGGCAGTGCGCTTATATCCGCATGAAAATAACTTTCCTCTTTGGTGTTCCAAGAAAGCATTGTACAAATGACAAAAATAACCCTGAACCCTGAACTTGGAATTTGGATACATGAATACAAGACATAATCACATAACCCAGCACCATGCTTATGACTATACACTAGCTTGTGATGCAGAAATGAATCGTGTGTTGTGCCTTACAAATTGTGATTTTAGAATCAGTTGAGCTGTATTGTGAGTGCTGATCTTTTTTTTCTTTGCACAATGCATGTATTTACCTTGATTTGCTCATGATCTTTCATTATCTCTGTCAATGTGTAGCTCAAGATTGAGGAGGTAACTGGCATAATGAAGGACTTTGCTGATCCTGGATCGCTTGCACCGACTGGCTTATATCTTGGATCCACCAAGTACATGGTGATCCAAGGTGAGTCAGGGGCAGTCATTCGGGGAAAGAAGGTAATGTTTTTTTTTTTTTTTTCAATCAAAACCCATTGATATACCATCTTACTATCAGTAGCTGTCAATGACTGAAGGTTCAATAAATTGTTTTAAACAATGCATTGAGCATCCCAATTTATCAAGTATTTAAGGCCTGTTTGTTTGCATAGAATATATAGAAATTGAATACATAGGAATTCATGGTCAAATGAGTACCAGAACGATTATTAAAGTGGTGAGGGTGAAGAATATGAGGTGAATGGTAAAGGATACAAGGTAGCAATGGATATGAGACCTTGACTAAGTCTTCTAGGATTTGAATTACGAGGGTGATGGTTGATATTCATTTCCAATCTTCTCTTGATCAATCTCCATTATAGGAGAGGTTATTTGGTAGTCATTTTTTTATATTCACCTTTGATTCTTCATTTTTTAACCACTAATAGAAACACAAAGCCTTCGAATTCTTAAGAATTCAATTACACGAAAAGAGCAGGTCCTAAGGAAGGGGGCTTATAATAAGTGGGATGCAAAAATTGACATACAATTGTTACTTTAGAGTTTCATGGTTCAGGACATTTTGCGTAACTGGTCCAAATAGTGAAGGTTTTTTAAGTAAGCAAGAAAATGGAAAGAGTGATAACTGTTGGTTAATAATGTTTGTGAACAAAAGATATTGTGATCAAGTCCCAGAAAATATTTTCATCTTGTGATGAAAAGCTTGATGGTGAGAAATCTATGATGCTAGATCTTCAAGTCAGGATTATTCCTATACCTCTGGCTAGATTTTCTTTAGAGCACCTGAAATAGCTAAAGAGCTTATTCCACACAACAGGGGTAATTTCTTTTTACAGTAGCAACATAGTTGTATAGGATCTAAAGTTTCAATTCTGATTAAACTCAGAATCTATTTCATGATGAAGCCATTCTTTTTTTCTTTTTTTTTTACTTTAAAAGAATCTACTTAATGAAGAAGCTAATCACAATAAGCAGCAATCATCTGCTCCATAGATTAGGTAGCTACAAGTGGCAAGAAGTTGAAAGTTGGAACTAGCAATTACTTTGGATCGGGCTTGACTTCTTGTACAATTGTAATCTATCTTCCTCATTAATAAATAGGCAGTTTTTGAGTTGTTAATGATATCTAAATTTTAGTTAGGACTACTTAACTTGGATTGTGCCATGGCAACTATAGAACTCATCACTTGTTTCCAGGGCTCTGGGGGTGTTACCATCAAGAAAACAGATCAAGCTTTGGTCATTGGTATTTATGAAGAGCCCCTGACAGCAGGCCAGTGCAACATGATCGTGGAGAGGCTTGGTGATTATCTCATTGATCAGGGCATTTAGCTTGCTTGGGTGTATCTCTTTGGGGTGCCTTTTTTCTTTCCTTAGTTGTTGTTGTTGTTGTTGTTGTTGTTGTTTTTAAATGAGCTTGCATCTATCTATACATGGCATTGGAATGATTACAGTGCATGATGCATTCAAAGTATTTTGTAAGGTTGTATGACCCCTTCTATATAAAGGTTCTCATTTGTGCATTCTCCCTGTGGATGGGGATTATGATTAAGTGAGTAAATTGTATTTATAAGAAGCTTGATAATTTTAATGGATATGTTTAAAGTGGCGATTTGGACTTCACTTGTACCCGGACTACAAGTACATGACAGCTGAAGAATATCTCAAGCGCTTCGCTTAGAGCATAATTATGCAATAATCCGGAACATCAAAGGTTATATATAAATCCATCAATAGAGCACACTTTCAAAATCCTAACCACTCTCAAGTCACTGTCCCACATTGTTTTATCACCATGAAAATTCACTGCAATCAAAACCATGGCCACCGTCAGATTTATCATATCGGGCGTATGATGATAGTAGTGAAATTTTTATCCTGATAAAACTGTGTATTTATTTATTTATTTATTTTTGCTAGTTGGCTGAGTGGTCAGGAGAGATGGAGTAAACCTGCCCACCCAGGGATCGATCCCTGGGTAGAGCTATGGGAGCAAGTATGCTTAACCACAGTGACACTCTGTGATTCCCCTATCAATTATAGTTTTATTAAACCTGAGTACAAGGAGAATTCTCAGAAATTCATTCATTATTGATTTCAGGATTCATAGCCCAACCAAATGTGAAAATACCCTGAATTCCTCACTTAAGTATTCAAATCAACCAATTTCCACTACCACGACAGGTGATCTTATGTAAACAATATGAACACCCTGAAGACAACTTTCTTCTAGTCATATGTAGCATAGTTAGCAAAAGAAGAAGAGTCTTACTCTGGCTGCAGATCAAGGGGTGGCAGGAGGGAAATTAGAGTCATCGCCAATGAAAGGGCGGTGCAAAAGGTGCCTGCAATCACCATTTAGACATAAATCAGTCAGATGTGGAGCCCCTAAACGTTAACATCAGGGTCTGCTAATGATCAATGGAAGATGTTCATTCACAGCCAACTATCACCATAGGTGTATTACAACTTTAAATAAATCGTTTTTCTAAGAATTATCACACATGATTTTTATAATGCAATGCCCATGATTTCCTAATCCAGACTACTGATCTGATGGGACATCCCCATGGGTGAAAGATCCCTCAAAACTTCTCAGATTCATAGATCCTAACCATCTTTGAGGAATTGGGGTGTACATTGCTCTCAGGAAACTATATAATATATATTTACCGGTCCCCAATATCCTTACACAAGGCCCTTTATCATCGTTCCATCGAATATAACAGCTTCAACATGGATGGAGACTATCTCCTTGATCTCCCAATCAACAGCAGCTTCCTGGCATCCTCCATTAAAGATTTGACCATCTCAACCCCTTATATCTCTGAAAAAGGTGTCACCGTGCCATGGCAAAACACTTCAGCCCATACATAGTATGGCCCTGGCCCCTGGAAGGATGAACCATCAATCAAAACTGGAAGAGAAAAATCTCTACGATAAACAGCTTAAAAAACGACTCGACAAAGTCATGATTGAATTGCTTAAGAACTCCAAAATTAATCTACCAAGTCAAAATGAACAATGTTTTTTTATTTATTTATCATGACTACTTTTTCTAAAGGCTGAGAATGATCATGAACAGTTTTTGTAATACACAAATTTCAGCAAAGAATGAATGCAGATCGTTTAATTTCATAAACAAGGTAATTTACAATGTAAAGGCTCATGTGAATTTGCCACCGAGAACCAGTGAGGCATGTGTCACAGCTCTAGAGACCCTCCACACTTGGTGTTGTACTGCTTTCCATGACTCGACGGTGTTCAAGCTCTTTGCCTTACCAATGGCGTCATCTATCCCTGGAAATGATTTAGATCCATAGCCGTTGTGCTTCAAAGGCCCATAAATCTGTTGAAGAAACATTTCACAAGAGATGACAAAAAAAAAAAAAAAAAAAAACACTTGACTCTAGAAAAAAAAATTGACTCGAGAAAATACAGCAACGAGTACTATCCCAACGACCTAGGTTCCCATTCATGTATAAAGGTTGGTCATGGGGACACCTCTCAAAACCCTACTCCCTATGATCGCCATACTTTTAGATGGAACCACCAGACAGACTTCTGTGCTTAGGAATAACTTGGCTATTCCTGAAAATGACTAATGATATCATTAGTTAAGATGGATGTTAGAACTAGATTGATCATTGGCCATCATCCTCCAAAAACACCAAGATGACTGTGAGAGTCGGAGCTGAAATTTGATGACCCTTTAAAACTCCAGCCATTATAACAGATGAGACTGGAGAATGAAGAGGATTGAGCCTAAGCCTGCTTCAAGGTTCACAAGATAAACATGCAATGTGTAGAACTTTTTCTAGCAATCACCTGCTGGCACGGCAATCAGGCAGATGGGTCCTGGCCTTAATTTTAGGTGCTGTCAATATTCATTGCCAATAAGAAATAAGAAATGAGATGGGCTTGAACAACTCCCTGACCACCCCTTGGCTTCCTCTGTAGTACACTTCATCATTCCTAAGCTTGCTTTGTCATTCACTCCATTCCTAATGCACACATGAAAAAGACTTACCAAATGCTTGTACCATGGCCTTTCAAAAAGCCCATCTCTATCTGCAAATGCCCGTTCAGCCATCATTAGTCTGTCATTCAGTTCTCTCACTTTTAGTGGGTCCTTCGACTCCTTCTCCACATTGATGCCCTGCCACAGCTTTTTAATGCCTATAATAGTGGTGCCCCTTTATTACTCTTGAGTACCAAATGACAATACTTGCCCAAGTCCATTCTACCTAAATTAATAAAAAAAAGTACTTGCTGCTGAAAAACAAGTGATACCTTTCTTTTTGCGTTTATCTTGGTTGCTGCCTTCTTGAGTTCCTTTATGGACTTGTACAAGGGAGTGAGGCTTACAGACTTGCCCAAAATCTCTTCTTCTAATTCCTTTGTGCTTCTCTGTTAGTCATCGACATCTCACTATAATAAAAATGCACATGAATCCTGTATAGGTATGTGTCTAGTACACTTACATGAATTTATACATGTATATGCGTGTGTGCAGGCACTTGCATAAGAGCACTAAGCATATGTGTGCATAAGGATGAATGGAATGCTTACTTGGAGCTCGAAAGCATAGGAGAGATAATCAAAAGGCATGACCTCTTCATCAGCCAGCTTGAGTGCAAGCAGTCCCCAAATGCTTGCAGCTATTTGAAGAAAAAGAGCAAAAAAGAACATATGTAATTGAAATTAAAAGTTATTATCAATTGTGTGTGTGTAGAGAGAGAGATACAAACATACATAATTAATAAAATAGAAGCAAAAATACGTAAATTTTGGTTCTCTTCATTTTGTTTAGTAGTGCGACAATCTAATGGTTGAGAAGACAAGTCATGTCAATATGGACATCACTGATGGATTTATAGCATTGGCCCATCGAAATTCTCAGAGCCCTGCCCTTAAGAGGATCTGGACACATAAACGACATAATGACAGATAGATAAAAGGTTGCTAAAGGTATTACTATCATCCACGACAAAGGCAACAAGAACTCAAAACCTAAAAGAAGTTTTGTTCTTTTGTTAGCATAGGGTAATGCAATGAAGCCTTTCAGTAACCAGGTTGCATCATTAGGTGGAGCCCACTGAAAAAAAGTTTTTTTTTGCTAGCCGTCTGATCAAAAGTGAAATTTCATTAGATGTTGCTGTTGTATGATGAAATGCAGTGATTAGGATCTATTGATTTTTCTATATTGACTTTTCCCTCACTTTTGATCAGACAACAGGTGACATTCAATGAGATTAATTTAAGCTAATCCTCTCAGCAACATACAAGCTTTAAAGAGTCCTGTTTTTCTTTTAGATCATCCAACAAGCTCGAGCCACCGAAAGCTACCAAACAGGTTCAAACCCAACACGTTGACGACAATTAGCCCCATAGGATCATCCTAACCCCTTGATCTTTGGACCTCACTGTTTAACACGTTATAAGAAGAACACGACAATTACCTGCAACATGCCTTTGGAATATTGGATCCCCAAATTTCTGCATCCAGATGAAATCATCATATAGAGAGTGGTAAACTGGGCATCCTGCAGCAGATAAAGTTATTCAGATACTGACCATAGGTTGTTAGTTAAAAAGGAAAAACTCCATCTTCATTTATGCATGAAGTATTCAAAATCATCAGCCCAAATTGATTTATGTATGAAGTATTTTCCTTTTTATTAAACTACTAGTTCATGAGGACATGTATACATACGTCCATGAGTATGTCTAATCAAATGGTGCACTTGATTCATCAACCAACACTATATTATCCGCAAACGATATACTCTAGGGTACCTCCTCTTGATTAGGAGCAATTAACTAGTCCATAATCAGTGCAAAGAGATAAGGGCTTAACCCTTGATTCAAACCTATGGTCACTAGAACCTCGTATGTCTCTCTACAAGTAGTTCTCACAGTCGTTACCGCTCCCTCATATATGTCTTCAATGATGTCAATATAACATCTCAGAACATTCCTTTTATCTAAAATCCACCAAATCAAATATTGATGTACCCTACCATAGGCTTTCTTTAAATCGATGAAGACCATAGGTAGATTTTTGAGATATTGCTTGGAGAGAGACTCTTAGACTTGACATTCGCCCATGAGAGGTCAAAGTTTAAGTATTTCCCTCATGCGATATCCTAGGGCCGCGTGATAACGAACACATCATACTGCACGATATCGTAGGGCCGTGCGATATCGCAAATACTACCATGTGCGATATCCTAGGGTCGTGCGATAGTACAAACAATTATGTGGTAAATATTTGAAGTTTGACTACTGTAAGGTAAATGTCAGATGTAAGAGCAGTGGTACAGTCAATGTCCCTAGTTTTTTTTTTCTCTATGACCACATGTGTTCAATATCGGCCAATACTTGAGAGAGAGAGAGAGAGAGAGAGAGAGAGAGAGAGAGAGAGAGAGAGAGAGAGAGAGAGAGAGAGAGAGAGAGAGACTTCCATTAGGAATCACTCAAACATGGGGCAAACCCAGGTGCCCTACGTGGGCCTCATGTGACCATGTCTAACACCAAGTGTGTGTGCATTATTCAATTCACACTGAACCCTAACTATTATCAATATTGTAGTTTGATAATTCCTTAATAAAGGAATCACAGTTACACACCATCAATTCTTCTGTCGAAAGAGTTCAGAAAGTAACACAGAAAAAATTAAATTTCAAACAAAACAGGGAAACATTTTACATCGATACCTCCTCCAAAGAACATGTCAACAGCGGGAACTCCAACATGTTGGATGAAAGCGGCAAAATCCGACCCCCCACCTCCTAACCTCCCAATCTTCATGGACCAGAATAAACAGTGTCAATGCTACCATTAATATATTCACTAGTAGAGTTATTTAACAATGAAAGCCCAACATCCATCTCCAGTCAAGTCAATTGACATATAGCTCGAGTAACTTTCGCATTTGAGAAACTTCTTAATTAGAGCTTCAGAGTGCCCATTCAAAAAAAAAAAAAAAAAAAGCTTCAGAGTACATGGAGATTTACTAGTTTTTGACTTAAAACTTGTTACACAGATCTGCTTAAAGTACCTACCATGGGGAGATCCTCAGCCCTGGTCCATGATTCATAAACTGTTTGTGAGGAGTTATCTGGGTCCTGAACCTTTAAAGAAGGGAAATTGGAAAAGATGATGACGCCTAATAAGAGAAGAATTGTAATTAAAAGTGAATTACCAGAAATTAACAATAACGGTGAGAAACCTGTTGAGTGACATGTTTGAGTAGTTTGTCTATCTGAGGAGTGGAAGAGGCATGAAATCCAGGACCAGATACGGCAGAATCTACATTGACATAAGCAACAGCCCTTGAGGACAACAGTTCCTTGTTCTCTTCGACCCATTCTGTCGATCCTATCTGAAAATTTCATATATGAAATAGATGCTTCCCAAAAAATAAAAAGAATACAAATAGAGAGACAAATGGATAGAACCCTGAAGAGGTGTTTCACCATCAATCACGTTGCAACTAATCGCAAATGATTATCTGGACATATGGATAGCCCACATCATCAATCATTGTTGTCCATTCAGTTCAAAGCACCATTTTTTTATAACAATCAACAATGTCTCCTTATAGCAATCAATAATGTGCAACTTGGGCAATCTAGATCACTTGTTTTGAGGAAGGAAGAAAAAAAGAAATCACCATCCATTTGATGATCCCTCTCACTCCTGGATTTCTTGCAACTTTATCAAATTATACTAACCATCCCAATCAATGGTTCAAGAACAAACAGTTAATGTATGGAAATGTAAAGATGGTTAGATCATCTGATCAAAGTATGAGAGAGAGAGAGAGACCAGCCCAAATTCCTCAGCATCCCAGTTGCACAACAAAATGGTTCGCCGAGGTCTCCATCCTCTTCTATGCAATTTCCCCAGCCTCCGTGCTACCTATAATAATCAAGAATACAAGATAACATGAGAAGCAAAATAAATGGATATGCTAATGACAACATGGAGATGATTGTTTTGGCCTCCATCTACCAAAAGATGCACTAGGTGCTCTGATGAGGAATTGAGCCCCATCGATCGGCATTATGCAAATCAGCCAAACTAAATTCCTCATGGTGTAGGGAAACATATGTTTGCAATTATTATCCAAAGATGTCCCTTTTGTGTATGGTACAGAACCACAGGGGAAGGTGTTGTTTAAGATAGATTGTATCTTTCTTCCAGAATCCAGATAGCCCTTCAGTGTGGTCGAGGGCTAGCTCATAAACACTCAATTTTTAGATATAAAATGGCCACGCTCAATAACAGAGAACAATCTTAAAATGCCACTACAAATTCTGAATGCATATGGCTTATGTGCATGCATTAATCACCTTAAGAGTCTTCATTTCAGATGTGGCTGGATAGCCACTGTAAATTAATGAAGGCACCAGAAAAACCCAGCCTTTTGTCATTGATGGTTCTTTCATCACACTACAGATAAATTTAGTGGATGCACACATAAGCATGTGTGGGCATTGTTAATAAATTCAAGGATGGTAAATTTAGATGATATTATATCCATGTTGATTGAGAAAACTAGCACAGCCCTTCTGAATTTTGATCTCTATCTTTTGGAGGCATGGCTTCTATTTTCATTTTTCCAAGAAGGAATTGATTATCGATCTCTTTATAGATATGGCGATGAATGCATTTTGCCTTATAGCCAAAATAACAAGCCATACCTCAAGTAAAGCTGCAGTTCCACTGTTAGGATCAACCGCACCAATGTCCAGGCACCACGATGATTACCGAGAAGGACATATCTATAATAGTAAAAAAATTAGCAGCCAAGCAGCCATAAAATTGATGATAATGTCCTTGATGCAGCACACAGTCACAAATGCAGCCCCAAAGATATTGCTGCTAACATACCAGCTGGAAGGGGATAATGATGCTTATCAGGCCAATTATGTTGCTAAAAAAATTTCAATGGATGTCTGAGAACTGATGTAAGAAAGGATGAAGTCAAGGATGGAGAAGCCAAGTGGCTGAAGAAAGACTAGGGCCATTTTTTACTCTAGTCTCTAACTATAAATATTCGATCTTTGATCTTCTTTTCATTGAATGAAAGACATTGTACTTCTTTTCATTGTACTGAAACCATTGTTGTATTCTTGTTTAATCTTCTGTTAGCAAGCTACTAAAAGAAGGGTTAGAATTGTCAGAGGAAACCTTTGGGGCCTGTTTCTTTACATGAGGGGGATAGTAAAAGGGAAGTAAGGGTCAACTCAAGAATAAAGGAAAGAGAAGGGATTAAAGTACAAAAGAAAAAAACCACTAGAAGACAATTCGACTTCTCCCCAAGTTATTACATTTTGGAGATGGAGATCAAAGGGACCGCATAAAGCTTAATTCTTCCGGACCACAATGTAAAATGCAACAAAGACCAAGACTATTAAGACACAACGAAGGCAACACCACAACCATTCATTGTGACGTGACCATTCAACAAAAGTGGCATAGTTGTTGAGCCAACACATAGTGCAGTGGTAAGGCATCCTGTTAGGTCCCTGGTACAACCCTCATGTGCACCCGTGGTGGAGTGATGCTCGAATGCCTTCCTAACACAACCAACAGACCATAAAACCATTGTTGTGCCGTTTCCCATCACCAATTGATTTTGGGATAAGTGGTAGCTCAATGGGGTCTGAGATCCAACAAGTGGTAAGGTTTGGGGGTTCGAGTCTCCTCTCGAGTGGTACCAGTGAGGGGGGATTGTTAGGTCCCTGGTACAACCCTCGTGTGCACCCGTGGTGGAGTGATGCTCGAATGCCTTTCTAACACAACCAACAAACCATAAAACCATTGTTGTGCCGTTTCCCATCACCAATTGGTTTTGGGATAAGTGGTAGCTCAATGGGTTCTGAATCCTACACATCTTTCCATCATAAGAGAGATGCATGATCAAGTTTCTTAGGACCGGTTTACAGTTATTCTCCAATAAAGCAAAATAAAAGAAATAAGCTGGTTAGACAATAAAGTCTCCCAATATTCAAACTCACAAGGTATTCACAGTTAGTGAATTCCCCATGATGAAGATGAACCGTATAGATGGGGTGCATTCAGCATTGGATAAAGCAGTATGCATAAGCAATCCACAAATTCTGTGAGCACATTTAGATCCACATACTGTACCGGTGGAGCAGATAAGGTTCTGCATTCACTCGACCTTTCCAGCATTTACAATGGATAATATTGAAGGGCTACAAGCCTTGTGCTAAACCCTTCTTTTACCTTATCCAACACAAGCTCTCAAGTAAATCTTCCACTTGTTAACCGCATGTTCCAAACAAGTCCTATGTTTTTTTGGTATCCCAGCAAAGGGGCTAAGACCCTAAAAGTGACTCACACATGTGAGGAGGCACACTCACACAATAAGGTAATAGCAACTCACACATGAAAGGAGGGGGGATGCCAGGTCCGGACCTCTCAATGAGAACTGCCACTCCTTAGTCCTTACTACTGAGGTAAGGAGCCGTTCTCCAAACAAGTTTTATATGCTACAACTCAACTGCTAGGAATACCTCTCAATTAGACAAATGCCAACTAACAACAAACTATAGACATTTCATAAGATAGCTAAGAAAGCAAAAATTGTCTTAGAAGCTAAGCTAATTAACTGTTAGTGGAGTTACATAAAGTAAAGAAAGACTGACCTGTCTGGTTCTTCTACTCCTTTGATCACGCCAAAAACATTTTGGATTGTAGTTATGCTCTGAGTCCCCTGAAATTTTCAATCACAACCCCACGACTGCCATTTTAGTGAAACCAAAAGGCCCCCAAAAGGTTGCATTTTAGAGACAAGATCCAAAAGAGAATTGAAAGAAAAGAAAGAGAAGTGCTTGACTGTATCTTTTGACATGAAATAGTGCTGGCTAGTCCAAATGGTCCCAAAATTTTCCAATTCACAGGACCAGAACAAACCCAAGTCAGAAATTTTAGTGTATACACATCAAACAACAGAGAAAACAAAACCATTGTGGCCAATTTCATGCAAATCATTTCCCAAGCATGGATTTCTTACATTGTATGTGAGGTTGAGTACTCCTGGACCTGGGCCAACCCTGTAGACCAGGTCATGGGCCCCACCCTGCCAATCATCAGGTGCCATGTGTCCTCCTATTGCCTTCCGGATTGCCTCGCCGTCGGCCGATGACACTGGCAGGGAACGGGATGAGTGTGGCCCACACAGAGGACCCCACTTCTTCATCAGACATCCTCTCACATGATCGAGTACTGGGCCACCCGGGTGCGGTCGGGTCTCCGGAACCCGAGGGAAACGGTTCCCAGCTGGACCCCACTTGGGCGGCATCCACTCCTCGTCCGGGAACCACCTCCGGCCGCCGCCCCCGCCGTAGTCCTTGGAATCTGTATACAAAACCACCCCAACAGCGCCGGCGTCGTGGGCATTCCGGACAATATCTCTCCGGAAAACCTTGCCGTACCTGGCCAAGACAACGGCGCCGGAAACGTCGACACCCACCTCCGTCAACCTCTCGAAATCCTCCATGCGTCCGTAGTTCACGTACGCCACGTGGCCGGCGGCGGACCCCGGCCTGGCGTAGGAATGGAACGTGGGTATGGCCTGGCCGGCGACCGCCGGAGGGTGGGGAGGGAGAGTCGGCGAGAGGGAGCGAGATACGGGATACGGTAAGGATAAGTCGTAGGATACGGTACGTGTACGTATGCCGAATGAGGAGAGGGTGGAGATGACGTGGGCGGCGGCGGCGGCGTTGGCCGGAGATCCCGCGACGTGGGGGCGGCGGGTAAGGGAGAGGAGGTGTGGGGATGGTGGATTGGAGGCGGAGGAGATGTAGAGGGAGTGGTAGGTTGATTTGGGAAGAGGAGAGAATAAAAAGATGGAGAGGAGGATGGATATGAACAAGGCAATGATGGCGGTTATTTGTAGTTGAAAGCTTGAGTATTGGTGGTTTTGTCCTGCAAGGTGGTTTTCTTTGAATCTAGATGGTTTGAGGGAAGTCATTTATAAGGAAAGATTAGTTTTTTCTTTGCATACATGCACTGATGCACTACACTACAAGAAGAGAAAGAGTAGTACTTACATTGCGGGATATATATAGAGAGGTAGTACAGAAGATGAAAATTGTGTGAGTTTGCTGCTGCATATAAATAGGATGGAGGAGGAGAAAACCAATAGAAACAAAGAGATTCATTTTGGAAAATCAGTATTTACAATTGCATAATGGTACAGTGGATGGAGAGAGGACAAAATCTTCTCCAACTCTTGGAGGAGAGAAGATGGAGCATGTGAGTGGGCTAATTGGATAAAAGGGTTTCTTGTTGATTGGATGTTTACTGAATTGGATTGAAATGACTGTTATAGGAATCAAAGTTTGGGGCCATTAAATGGATGATCAAAATGGGAATCAAAGTTTGGGGCCATTAAATGGATGATCAAAACGGTAATGATATCTAATGAATGTTGGTTTTATGATTTTTAGATTGGATGAATGAATAATAAATAATATTGAAGTGGGTTACTTCTTTGATAGATGGCGAATTTAAATTCTTCCTTGAATCTAGCGGAATGATGAACTTTATAATACGGGAGGTTTGATTTTGTGAAAATAGATAAGACTATAAGAACCCTGTGGAGGATTAGACTCTTCTCAAGTTTGTTATATGCACCATGAAAATCAAATAGTGTAGGAGTTTCTTTGCTCCATGAAAGGCAAGTTCAGATGTCTTGATAAGCCAGCGCAAGATAAAATGCCCAAGGTCAGAGACCAAAAATCCCACATTTTATTCCGACGAGTCTTCAGGTTTTAATCTATGATAATGAGCAATGTATTATCTTCTCTCTTCGTCCTCTTTTATATATTATTACAAAGAAGTCATCCATGTACAGGAAACAGCCTAGCTTGTGGAGGCTACCTAGCTCACTCTACCTAATTACTAGAATTTGGAAAGCTTTAAGATTGTGTTTGTGCAGGTGGGTTGCCTGCCGCAGTAAGGGGATGGAAAATTCCGGCGCCTTCCTCGCTAACACGTTTGGTGTAGTGTGGATTGGAGATGATTCCATCCTTTATGCTTGTTTTCTATGCAATGAGAGGATTTCGAGATTCAGCATTTAGGTTGGAATTGTCTGCCAAGGCCATTTGTCTTGCGCAAATGCACAAACCACCCTAAAATCCTCAAAATACACCTTCCGTCATTAGATGGATGCCAATTCACCAATTTGTCAATTTTACTTGAAGGTAAAACAATGCCATGGAAGTAATTTGAACAG